>NDGN011449845.1:0-14535 GCA_002564285.1 Tympanoctomys barrerae
TCCTTCTTTTTCTTCTCAACCTTTGATTTAGCAGCTGTGTACTTTCTCTTGTACAAAACCTTTTTGGAATATATAGCAGATCGGGAGTACCTACCAACTCCCCTAACCAGGGCAGATTTTGGCTGCAGCGGGGCTGCCCCTTCTTGGACTTTTTTGCCTTCACCTTACCCTTTTTACCAGTATCACTGGATGAAGACTTCTTGGCTTTGGGTTTTGTTCTCTTTAGTGTCTCGCTTCTCAGTTTTTTTACCCACCATCTTCTAAGATGTGAAAGAGCTGTCTTTCTCTTATTCATGCATTTACTCATCACTGTCACGTTGCTGCCTTTGGCTGGTAACCACGCCAGTGCTCCCTGGATAAGGGACAACTCTTTTCTACCAAAGACCAACACCAAGGGTCCTGTCACCTGCAAGGGGGAGGCACTGCTCTTTCTTTCCAGCAGCACCCAGGTAGCCTCTTCCAATCAGGATTTCCTGACAGTTTATGGGGATCAGCAGGGACTATCCACCCCAAGAAAAAATTGTAAATTACGGTGGAGGATTCTCCACCCTAACCTCAGATCGGTATTCTTTAGGGAGACCCTCAGTAATACTTCTTTATCTTCTTCCCAGCCTGATGCCATCAGGAAAAAGAACCAACCACCATTCAGCAGGTGTGCACACAAGCTTGTTGCTTTGCTTGGACCTTACCAGGTTTCGGAGAGAGGAGAAACCACACCCCCTGCTCCTCAGACCTGGTAGTTTAAACTTTACAAGCATCAAATCTTACTTGCAATCTCAAGATTCACTTCTTCTCAGGAGGATGGACAAGTGGGTCATCCACTATTTTAGGGGAAACCACAGTTCCCACATATAGAAGTGTGGCCTGGTTCTGCAGCCTCAACGTGATCTGTCTATGACACACAAACTTTAATGCATTTCTCCAAATCTGGTCATTAGTTTTAAATAGACCACAATCTTGAAGTCCAGGTTGCCCAATGTGAAATTTTTTTGCATCCTCCATGATAAAGCTAAAACCAAGTTTTTACTGAAATAGCTCCAGCTTTCCTGAGGGGAAATGAGAGCGAACTGCATACCAAAAGAAAAAACTAGTCTATGAGGCCATATAGTACTAAATCTGCCAGAAGAATCCAATTCACTGGAGAAAAGAATTATTAGCTCCATGATAGCAAATGCTAAAATATACATTAAATTTCCATTAATAAACAGAGAATTTTACTTCTTATTCTGAAATGTCTGAACCTAATTTAGTTCTCTACACTTAAGTTTCCCCTTGAGAACTGTGCTGAACTTCTGTGCTATCTTTCACAGGGCAAACATCCCTACTATTAGGGCTTTACTCTGTTTGCTTTATAGGTTTGATTCTTCACCTCAAAAGTTAGAACATGGACTATAGCTTTTGCATACTAGTTTTCACACATCTATTTTAATGAGGAAATGTTTTGGTCAGGAGAAGAGTGAAACAGAGCCTTCCTTTGGCCTCACCTGGACAATAGTTGCCATTATTCACACATTTATTCACACAGTTCCCATTCTAGTTAGCCCAGTGGAAAGCCTGTGGCCTACATTGTGTCACTGTTCTTAGACATAGACAAAGCTCCCAAGAGAAACTGTCACACCTTGCGCAGGCCTAGAGGCCCTCCAAGTGTTGCTAGGCCATGGAAGGGAGATTCAGAAGCAGTCAAGGGTGGTCAGATTGTACACAGAGCACAGCAGAGACGAGGGGTGGCTTCTTTACTTTATCATTGTAATTTGAAGGGACTGGGTGATGATCTCAATTGTTCTTCAAAGTCCAAAACTCTACCGCACTTACTGTCCTCAGGGACATTTCATGGATCCTTGCTTTACTGGTTGATATGCTGTGTGAATTTGAGAAGTTTAGAAATGTAATTAAGTGACTCAGCAGAGAGCCAGGGTTTTTACTCTGTAAACATCCTCATCCTTTGCAAGAAGAGAGTATGGACATTCTGTGAGTTTTACAGTCCCACCTGGGGTAGTCTGCTTGTAATGTAAGGAGGGGAGAGAGGCTGGCCAGAAGCCACAGCCACTGCTCTTCCCTTTGTTCTTTGCTATTTTCTGCCACCATGAATGGCTTCCCTTTACCATGTGCCACTCTGCCTTACAGCCAGCCAAGTATGGACTAAAACCTCCACAAACTGAACTAAATTAACCTTTCCTACCTTAATTTTGGGTGCCAGGTATTTTGTCCAAGCAATGAGTGAAAAGTAACTGAGACAACTCAAGCCTGAAAATGTTTAAGGAAGCTTGTTTGCTTCTTTTGGAGCCATTCTTGTGCAAAAAGACTGGTTTCTAGCCAAAAGTAGGTACCCACAGCCCTAGGGTATACTTCCACGTGGGCCTGTGGGTCAGTGATGGGGTGTGAAGCTAGCTGGTCAAATCACATGTATCATGATTATCTTCCTGAATCTTTAGAACCCTAAATCCTTAAGGTACCTTTAAAATAGTTTATTTTTCCCAGGTGTGGTGGTACATGCTCGTAATCTTAGTACTTGGAAAACTGAGGGAGGCATATTGCCCTGAGTTCAAGGCCAGCCTGGGCTACATAGGGAATGCTAGGCCAGCTTGAACTACATAGCAAGACCTTGTTTCAAATTAAACAAAACTTTATTTTAATATAGTAATAAAAAGATTTTTATCCTTTTTCCCTTTAATATTTAAGATATCAGAGTATAATAGTGATACAATAGGCTAAAAGCCTTGCTTTGTTAGTTAAGCTTACAAATCTCACTCTGATTAATAACATTAAAAAAGAACTTTAATATACAGTATTTAACATATTAGCTTTCTGGCCTTCAAGAAAAAAATGTCAAAAAGACAAAAAAATAATTTGCATTCCAGAAAAGCTTAGGAAACAGATTTCTCTTTCAGGAGCTCATTTTTTATATCCAGGATAATATATTGCCTTAGAAGGAAATTACACAGTTAAGACAATTATGTGAGGGGAAACATTTTTACTTGTCATTCAAACTTAAAAATGGGAAATAGAAGTGAAATAGGTCTCGCTTCTGTTCTCCATGTGTCTGTCTGTAAGATGTCACTGCCTCTTCCTGGAAGTCTGTCCCACGCTGCTTGCTGAGTCCACCTTCAGTAAGAAGTGCAGTACTGCTTCATCCCTTGAACCTTTCCCAACTGGACTCTAACATGTTTTTTCATTCTTCAGTCAACTTATGTTATGCTAAACTCAGTACAAGATAAATTTTGGAGGGCTTCCATCATTTTGATACTGTCTACTGAATTGTAAACCTGAAACTAAGAGCGGAATCTTCTGTGTCTTCATACAATCTATAGTATCTCACACCTAGTGCTTAGCAGTAAAAGGCACTCAATAGAAATACTTGATCAGCTCATTCAGAAAGGAAAGTATGTACACAGATAGGCTAAGACATACGTAATGCTTTTTCATACAATAGTAGACCAGTGAAGCATGTTGGAGAAGAATGAGTGACAACAGAAAATTCTCTATCAGCAACCTGAAAGAGAATTAGCTAGCAAAGTACTTTATTGACCAACTAATTCCACAGAGTCCTCATACTACTGCCAAAGTTAGACAAAACCTGCTCAGAAATTAGGTCTAATTTGAAGGATATAATTTTACTTGAAATCCCCCACCAAGGTCAACTCTTGATATGTGTTTTTTAAGCCTCATTCCTTTTCAGGTTTCAAACAGCTTTGGAAATAGAGAGTACAGGAAGTAGGTGGCATTCAAAATTTCTGAAAGATGTATTAGACTTAGAGGACTTGCTGAGGTAGCTGTGACCTGTATGACTTGGTCCTAAAGCTTTGAAAGATGACTGTGGAATCCAGAGAACAGGTGTGGCCAGTAAATGCAAATACAGAGGAATCCAAAACAAGGAGCTGGGGTTGGTGGGATTTGAGAATGAAAGGCTCTAATGAGCTACATGACTTCCTCAGATGGCATTTCAATGTGAACACCAGTGTATTCTCAGGCAATGTTGACGTAACGAGGCCTTCTAGGAAATTATACATACTGTTAGCTACACATGAGCCATGAAAAGTCTCTCAGATAATGGAGTCTGTATATCTCTACAATAAGTTTTCCAGTGTTCTTCAATATTTGGAAAATATCACACTAGGAAATGCTATGAAGTTCATGTCATAATTGGTTTGCAACCCTATTCCTAAAATTATCACCATGTGTCTGGTATAATTTACTGCCACATTTTCTGGACTGTAAAGAGGTGAAACTTGAAAATTATTTCAGCCATCTACTTCATGCAGCACGGCTTTCAATAAGATCATTTTTGTGTTTCCAGTGTAAATGATTCAAACCTAAAAGAACTTTCTTTCAGAAGATTTCCAGATAGTACTGGTAGTTTGTCCCTGCTTCATGTTTTAAACATGAGGCTGCTGCATAAGAAATTTTCTGTCAACCGAACAAGTTCAATAGGAAATTAAAGACTTATTTTCTCTACAGAGAAAAATGTGTGACAGTTGTTATAAATAAATATGCAAATGCACTTCCCATTGCCAAGATTTTCCAAGGAAAGCTTCAGTTTGCTCAAACAATAGACTATCTCCTAGGTCTTCCAGACACAAGAACTTGTGATCTTTCAAAAGTATAGTAGAACAGACCTATTCTCAAAGGCTGCGCACCTGACCATCTGATCTGAAACACACACTGTGTCCTCACCTCTTCTGGGAAGAGCAGAGTCATGGTTTGGGGTTTTTGCAGGAGGGACAATACAAAGCAGGGCATATATTTTATAAGATGATTTTATAACCTAACTGAGGCCCTGGATCCATGGTAATGTCCTGCTTGCTCTAGCTGAAGACCTAGAGCCCATAACAATGCCCCCCATAAATCCAGCTAGAGGCCCAGAGCCCATGACAATGTCTCATGTAGGCCCACTGTGTGGATCAGTGCTGGAAAGGCCCAAAGGTCAGTGGTGGAAGCTAAGAAGTCTATGCCAGAAGGATGAAGGATCTGTGCTAGCAGGCTGAGGGATCTGAACTGGAGCCANGAAGCAATGCTCAAAGTAAGAAGCAGAGTTCCCCTGAGAAGTACCAGCGAGATCCTGAGCTCCTCTGGCCATAAAGAAAGCTGAGTTCCCATCAGGAAAGCCGAGGGGAAAAGCTTCTCCAGGAGGCTGAACTGTGCACCACCTTCTCCTCTGGAACCAGGAAGTGATGCTCAAGATGAGGACCAGCACTTCCCTAAAACGAATTGAAGCCATTCTCAGCAACAATAAGATCCCGAGTTCCTCCTCTGACTAGAAAGCCAAATTCATTGAGAAAGCCAGCATAACAAGGTCTCCCAGCAGACTAGCCCACGAGAACCAGCAGCTTCCAGCAGCTCTAACAGCTTCTCCAAACAGCTTCCCTAGTTCTGGCTTTTATGCTGCCGGCAACAACCCTCAAGTGGGCCTCCCACATCCAGCACCAACCTAGTCTAGTTCAGCTGGGTGTAACAAATTGATCACCAGTTAGCAATCAACTGCAAGCAGACTGAATTTTTTTTACAGGTTGGACATAATGATAACTAACAGTTTCCACTTGTATGTACTCACCTTTCCCTCAATGATTCACTTAGTCAACTCCATTCATTAACAATGCATGGGGCCTGGCCAGATGGCTCAGCAGACTAAAGCCCTGCTTAGGCAGAGTGCAGCAGCCATGGTTTGATCCCTTACATGTCGTACTGGACCCGCCCTTGGGAGCACTGAGAAGTGATTACAACTAGGTGTGGTGACACACAGCTATAATCCCAGCTCTGGGGAGGCTGAAACTGGGAGAATCAATACAAGTCTGATCTATGTAGTGAGTCCCTGTACTAAATACACTTTTAAAAAATGCATGGTATAAACCCACTAAAAGAAAAGGAATTTTAAAATGTATGTATACGTAATTATTATTATTTGCAGCTACAGAGATTGAATCCATGGCCTTTGCCACAATCTACATCCCCAGCCTTACCTTTATGTATTATTTAGAGGCAAAATCTTGCAAAATTTCTAAGTTGCCCAGACTGGGTTAATTTTATGAAACAACTTGACAGTGTAAATATCAATCCAGGGCTAATTATTTCTTTCCATATCATGAATGCCATGCTTCGTCTCTTGCTAGGTGAGGAAGTTTTACATTTTTAGTCAGTTTCTTATATATCTATTTGTCAGTGATTGGTTCATGTATTTGTTTAATATATACTGCAACTTGGGTAATTACCATCAAAAAGATCTAGAATATGTGCCAAATGTTTCTCCTAGAGACAAATTATAGTCCTTGTAAAACTTTAATCTTTTTCTGTTTATTTTGAAACACAATTGATAACTATTATGAATATTCTTATTAAATAGCACTCCTTAGGAATCTACCTGGAGAAAAAGGGTGTATTGCTTTATAACATACACACATATGTTCTCATCTGTCCTTTCCAGTAGTTTTCACATGAATATTTTTATTTTATTATTTTTATTAGCCATGTGTGCTTTGTATCCACCCATCATTTATGAGTGTATTAGTCAGCTTTCCTACTGTTAGGACAAAATACCTGACACCACAGTTTAAAGGAAGATAGGTTAAACTCTCAGCCTCCCAAAGTTTTCAGTCCATGCTTTTCTAGGATTAAGAGGGAGAGGAAGGGTCTGGGGACACAAATGTACCCTTCCAGGTTACACTGTCAGTGACCCACCTCTCCCCACCAGTTCCCTACCTCCTAATAGCATGCACAGCTAGGATTAATCCATTAATGAGTAGCACCCCTATGATCCAATCACCTTTCTGAAAGCTTCATCTCTAAACACCTGAGACATCTGGGGGGACATCACATAAACTATAACAATGGGCATCTTTCTAAATTTTTAAAATGAAGATATTATCCAGGAATAGCTCTTTCAAAGAGCTGAAATGAACACAATTAAATGTTTGACTGGCAGGCTCATTCAGTCATCCTCTTGGTAGGCTCAAGCTTCACATAGTACATTCTATATTCATGAAATATTTGAGAGAAGCATGACATCCAGACTTGCTCAGAGTTTTTCCTTGGGTTGTCCAAATAAGAAACTAGGCTGGCACCTTTCAGACAGTAAGGCTGGAAACAGGGCAAGGAAGTGTGGTTCAGGTCAGTGAGGTAATTGAGGAAATGTCATGACAACCAAAATTAAAATGAGCAGCTTCACATTTGTATGTGCCAACTACTCATCAGGAAATCTTTCTGGTTGCTTTTTGTTCCTGTTAGACTGGATAATGGGTCGGCAGATTATATCCAACTGAAAGAGAACTGACTCACCCTCAGCAGGTATTGCAAGAGCAGACCCAGGAAGGACAGCATTCAGCAGGAAACAAGCACAGCACACACACGTTTGCATGCAAGCATGTGCACTTGAATTCCCCCCCGCCAGCTCTGCTGTGATGATGCTTAGAATTCATTGTAAAACTTTTACAGTGAAAAGTCCTGTTAATTTCTTACCAAGCTAAATTGCCTCACCATTTATTTTTATATTCTGTGGTGCAAAAATAACTCTGAAGGCTTCAGCATTTTCCACTTGTGATTCATGTTCCCCTAGACAGTTTGGTGGTTAGAGGGCCCCTGTGCTACACCTGAGCATGGGCTTTGTGGTGCTTATGTGGATGCAAAATATCCCTGTGACCTCCTCCTCGTGTTAGACCTCCAGATACCATTCTGCAGAGTCTTCTGGGGATCTGATATATAAAAACAGGTACGCTGTTCTTTGTCTGCCCTACTTCACCTCAAAGATTTTGAAATCCACTGCAATAAGCTTTCTGTCACATGTCCCAACACACAGGGTAATGGGGGGGGAGGATCTTCTGGAAGATGTATATACAAGTGGTTTCCTGAGTGAATCTCTGAGACTTGTGTCAGCGTGGGACTTGCTTTCTTCTCTCAACTGCTGGCATCTCATGTGGCCCTCCATCAGCTCAATGCAAAGTAAGCCACCACACAGTTACACAGATTCCTCCTTGCCTGGGGCTGACCTGCGAAGAAGGGGTTGGCCTCCTCACTGACTCGGCAGGGCAGAGTCCCACAAAAGCAAAACTTTTCCCCAATGCAGAAATATTCCAAAAGACAATCAGTTTAATGCATTTTTGATTTCACTCTAGAATATGAAAGAATATCAAGATAAATCCTCCAGTGAAAGATACCCTCCCAATATACAATTTTTGAAAATAAGACAGTTCTCTCAAGTCATAAATGGCAAAATCTCTTAAAAGTCTTATGGAAAATTATCCTTAAGAATGTCTATCTTGTTACATTACTATCTTGTTAAAGTCTCAACCTACTAAGGCAAATTTTTAAACAGGCCAAGGCTTGATATTCTGTGCAGTAAACCTCTAAATACAAAGAAAACCATAAGTTTCTTTATTGCAGTTCAAATTGTAGAAATCTGACAGCTTACAGGACTTTTAAAAGATACTGAATGAATTCCTATAAAAAGGAAAGCAATCCTGACAATTTTAATTCATACTGAGTTACAACAGAAACTATTTGGTGATTTATGAAGGGCATATTTGTGGACTGGGTTTTGGAATTTTTGCATGAAAGGTAAATTTGTGCTCAGTATGCTCACATCTTCAAAGACCTGTGAGTCTGGCAATAAGTACATACAGGATTTTGTTTGGAAATATATAAAAGAAGCACCGCTATGCCTTAAGAACATGATTCAACTGTTAATTTATTTTGATACACAGAGTAATTTTGTATGTGCTCTTCATGTATATCTGCAGTGGAAGCATCGGTCTCACTGCTTTAGGAGCTGCCATAAGATGAGGTTATCTCCACATACAGAAATACACACCCCTTGATAGACACCAAAGGAAACCAGGCTTATAACTTGAGTGCTGAATTGTTGAATTTCATGACACTGCAGTTCTATTTAATCTCAAGGGTAACATGAAGTGAATAAAGAAAAGACCAAATAAAGTCTATAGGCAATACATCTGGAAGGCTCCTTCGTTCTTCCTCTTTTAAAAAAAGGGGGGGGGGATCCAAAGAGAGAGAGAGAGAGAGAGAAAGATACGATTTCTGAAAACAAAAAAAAGTACAGTCTAGTTGGAGAAGACAAATATACACAAGTGATTCATCTAGACACGAATTACAAAGCAGTCTGTGAGCAAGCGTAGGACTGCTCCGGACACAGCGTACGGCTGCTGATGGAGCGTGCGCGCCACTCCTCTTACTTGGAACATTACTGTGTTAGAGCACCATGTCCTACTAAGCCAAAACAAGGGACAGGAATGGATCGTAGACTTGGCCCCGTCTTCCCCCTTTAAATCCTAAATGTATTTTATTTCTTCTTGGTGAAAGTATCAACTCTGCCATAATAAGCTAAACCAGAGAGAGAGGATATGGGTTTGGTAAATCAGGCGGCCTTTCTTGGTGCCTCTCAAATCACGGAGTAGCATCAACTTGCTTTCCTGCCTGCTGGCCCCACCTGCATCACAGGAAGGCCTCTAGGAACAGAAAAGGCCCCTTTCTGAAGAAATGCGTTGGTGTGTGAGGCACAGGGGGAGACTTCATGCTCTGACCTTCAGGTTCGGGACAGCTTGCTTAGGCACAAAAATTTGACTGAGCTTCAAAACACAAAATAGTTAAATGTAATGTTTTAAACACAAAAATGTGTGCAAACTATCCATGATTTAAAAAAAAAATCTTGGATCAAGAATTACCAGGAGTGGTAATTCTGATTTCTCTTTGCCTTGAGTACCAATAGGACTTGCACGGCAAGTTGACTACGATTCTAAAAAATTGTTTTGGTCACAATGAATTTTCTTGTGTTAATTTTAACTTACAAGCATCTCATTAAAATGTTAGTTATATCAAGTATTTAGATTTTGTTGCTCCCTTAAAATTTAAGGTAAGTGACTTACTCAACTCACCAAGGGCTCTGTCCTGCTGTAAGATTACTGCTGATAAAAAGGAAAAGAGAAACAAAAATGACTGTGTGAAAGGACAAGATAAAAATATAATTTCTAACAGTGCCATATCATTAACACTGAGTTTTCCTGAAATGATAAAGTGAGAAAAAGCCTGAAAAATAAATAATTGGACTAAGGAGATAATTGTACATTTGGGAATTCTTATAGCCACAAGAGGGCAACAATTATAAGTTTGAATAAACGTGTATTCCAAGAGAAAATAGGAGATGGGATGAAAAGAAAGGTGCAGAAAACTAAAGACATTCGGCGCAGTCCCCAAGAATTCTAAACCTTTCTCTAGCCATCACTCGAAGCATAATGGATTGTGAGCGCTGCTTCTCAAACTTGCCCTCACAGGGCTCTCTGAAATGAGAACTGTTGGGTCCACACCAGCACTCTGTCTAGGTAGATTTGGGGCTGGACCTGAGAATTGGCCTGTTTCACAAGTTTCCAGAACACCCAGATACTTCCAGTCAAAGGACCATAGATGGATTCCGTAAACGAGGATGGAGAGCCCTTTCACAACACAGTAATTTAAAATTTTATAGAAGATAATGTGTGGAAAAGTCACGTGCTTTTTATCACTACAAAGTGTTCAGGAAGAAATAAAGGAAATATTTTCACCTCTCCTGCAGTGTCAGATGCCGACACAACGAACAGAGCTGGTTGGAGTAAGGTACTAGAGAGTGGTGTGGAGTGCAAACCACGGAGTAACTGCCTGGCCCAAAGGCACCTGAATTTGAGGAAAGTAAAAAAAAAAAAAAAAAAAAAAAGTCATTATATAAGACAAAGAACATGCACCTTTGGAAAATTCTGGGCCCAAAAGTATTAACCTAGATTGCCAGCTGAGGAAAGGATCTGGAGACCTGGTGATTTTAAAGTTAGGGAAACAACTACCTTCCTGGGAAATTTGCTTGATTCTTACAACCAAGAAGAAAAACACATCCGGTTGCACAACTGACACAGATCAGAGCTCATTACAAAGCAGCCCTTACTGCTGGAAAGCCTGAGAGCTGTACCTTGCTACCTACGAGTCTGTGCTAAGTGCTCAGAGTCATTTATGGCTAGAAAAACTGGGACCTCCTAAGAGCTGCTCACCTTTGAGTAAAGCATTAAAACCTGGTTATGCATCTCATGAGCCAGCAGAGACAGGCAATGGTGCCCTCCTCCACTTTCCTGTGCCATGCAAGTCGTGAGGTCGAGGAGCCTTAAAAATCACTGACTCTGACTTCTGTTCATCTTGGAAAATTAAAAAAAAAAAAAAGATACACTAATGCAATTTGACAAAGTGAAGAAATGTGGCATTGCTTGCCTTCCACATGTTCTAAAGCAACTGCTACTGTTTTGTCAATTAGAGAAGATAAGTGGAGAGCAGGCTAGCCCAATTTGTAGCCTTAGCTTGACACCTGTTGGTTTACAAAGTAAAATATGGAATCCAATCTCTCTCCCCCTCCCTGCCCTAAAAGTTTGCTAAGAAGCCATCAGTTCTATGCCTATTGCTTTTGGTGTGAGGTAGTACAACCTGTTTCCCATATTGAGAAGGGTGAATAAGCTGGGAATTACATAAGAGTTTGGAGCATGCTACGACATGTGTCATGGTTAGACATGGGAGCCCGATTAGATCTCAGCATAAATGAGCTTCCTAGCAGGCTTACCGGCTCCAGTTCTAGCCTTACACATGGTGGGGCAAGAAGATAATTGCAGGATAATGAAATAACTGGAAAATGGAGATAGCTCAGCAAAAGCAGGGGCTCCAACCCCGAAGTGTGCAAGTCCTATGGTCTGAAGGTTTGTGCCCCTCACATATCCCAAGTTGAAACCAACTCCCCAATACAACTGTGTTAGAAAATGAGCCTCTTGGAAGACAGCTGGGATCTGCAAAGAGGCTCCAAAAGGCCTCACCCTTCCCCCATGCAAGGATCAGCAAGAAGGTAGCATCTGTGAGCCAGCCAATGGGCTCCTACAGATACCAGGCCTCCTGGTGCCTTGACCTTGGAATTCCAGACTTGCAGACCTATTCAAAACAATTTTCTTCTGCTTGTGAGCTGCCCAGTTGTGGTATCTTGTCATGGAGGCCCAAATGAGCAAAGACAGTTAAGCGGCAAGCATTCTGCACTTGGCATGCCACACGTGTGGGCCGAGTCTGGCACACCATCCAGTTGTGTGAGCAATGTTTCAGAGAAAGTAAGCCACACTCATTTGTCCACATGTGTCCTGCAGCTGTTTTCATACTTTAATGTCAAGGTTAATGTCATGACAGAAACTCTATGGCCTACAGATCTGCAAGTACTATCTGGCCATTGATTAAAAATTTTTTTTCTAGAAAAATAGAGAAAAGCTCGTAGGGTAATGATTCATGGAATTCAACTGGATTACGAACCATTTAAATTTTATTTACATCTTAAAGTTCAGAGTATCTTAATGATGTCTGGTCACGGTGACATCTATGGACAAATTTGGGAGAAAATGCCAATATCCCTATGTGAAATCTAAATAACAACTCCATTTATGGCGTCCTTCAATCTGGTTTATTTTTTTATGTTCAGGCTTTAATAATTAGCACCTCACTTCCTATTTTGCTATTTACCTGGGTTCCTAGGTGGTTGAATTACTGCCGCGGTCCACCCACAGTTACTCCTCAAAGCAACAGATTGCTTTCAGGCCCTCTCTGGCTTTCCTACAGCTTGTAAGATGAAGAAATTGGCAAGTCTGTCCTCTCTATTCTATACTTTTTTCTCCTTGGAAATTTTTCAGTTACAGTGGCTTAGTGCCCTCATCTTTTCCTTTTGTCAAAGTCTCCCCTAATTAAAAAAATAACTAAAACACAGGAAAATACAAATAGTATATGAAAGCCCCAGAACCATCAGCATTTAACTGTGGCAAATGATTTCTTCATTTTTTTCTCTTACTAAGGTGGAGATACAAAGATAAAGAAAAAAAGACAGCAAGTTGACTAACAGCTTTCCCCCCAACAACCAGCTATCCTGCACTTAATTAATAATGCAGAATCCCTACATCGAAATAAAACAGAATGCTTCATAAATGCAGGTCCCCAAGCCCCACCATTGCCTTGTTGAGTCAGAATATCTGGAGTTAAGACACTTTCCTGTTCAGTAACTCCAGGTCTCCCTTCATGATCCTTACACTGGAAGAAGTTCGAGAGCCACTGTGGCATACTGGGTGTGAGTCTTCGTGGCCCCTCCCTCTGCATTTGTGCTCCCAGGAGCAGGGACAACAAGCTGGCTCTCTTCCAGGACCACACTTTGCTCAGTCTGGCTGATGCTTAATGGTCCCCTGAGTTGCAGCTGAGCTGGCAAACTTCTCACAGCTCTCTGATGGAGCGTGGTCCTCATGTAATGTTTTGGAGCATGCAAAGCGTGTTTACATTTGTTTTCACTCTAACTGCCCAGAGCAGTGCTATGAGGTAATCATTAGTAAGTGTCAGGAAAGTCACTTAATTTCCTTAATTATAAAATGAGGACTTTAATAGAGCCTGTATCAAAAGATTGTGAAAATTAATTAATAGAGATAATGTGCTTAAAGTTTATAGCATGTGGGAAGTGGATAATAGATGTCAATAATAATTATTATTAATTTCACATAAGAAAATTAAAGCTCAGATGCTGTATCCAATACATCAGTTATATATCTTGTAAGATGATGAGAGCAAGTTTTGGAACTCAATACTTTTTGAAGTAAGGCTTTCTTCTACCCAGAGGTTGATGTGCCACAGAACAAACAGCGACCTTCAGAGCCTCTCATCTCTACAAATCTCTTCCAGTGTTCTTAGAGACTCAGCACTATGTTCACATGGTTGTATTTTTTATACTATTTGCAAAAGTCAGATGATTTAATTATACCTGACATTAAAAAGAAATGCAGGGCTGGCCAAATAGCTCCGTGGAGTAAAGGGGTTCAATCCTCGGGCCTGTTGTGCTGGCCTCACCCCTCGGGTGTGCTGAGATGACAATTGAGACTGTGTGTAGTTGTACATGTCTGTAATCCCAGCACTGGAAGGCTGAAAACAGGCAGATCACTATGAATCTGATCTAGTAGTGAGACCCTGAACACCCTGTAGACCCTTCCCTAAAATACAAAAAAAAAAAAAAAAGAAAGAAAAAGAAAAAAGAAAGAAAGAAAAGAAAAAAGAAAAAAGAAAAGAGAAGAAATGCTTTCTAGCCCTGCTCTGTACTGTATATCCATCTTTTTTTGGCATTTGAGTGGCCCCAACACTTTAGGGTTGTAGTTGCAGGAAATTGAGTTGAGAAAACTTTTAATGCAGCTCAAAGTCACTACTGTGTATTGTTACATGATTACCAACTGTCTCAGGTAGACTTGATTTCCAAAAATAATCACACTGATCATTTTCTCATCCCTGTGGGATAATGACACAAAGACGTGCAAATTACAGTTCGTAGTATAGAAAAATGGGCCATCGTGTGCAGCACTGAAAGTGGATGGGGTGGAAGTTGCGAATTACATGGACCCAGAAGCCGCACAAGCTCTTACTGACAGCAAAGAAGGAAGATTATAAATAGCAGTTTAAGTTCTCACTGATGCAAAATGCAAGTTGGTTCTTGTCAGAAATGTACATAATCATATGGTATCGATATAAAAGTTA
>NDGN011449847.1:0-11822 GCA_002564285.1 Tympanoctomys barrerae
GTAATCCCAGTGCTTGGGAGGCTGAAAACAGGAGGATCACTATGAGTCTGATTTGTATAGTGACACCCTGTAGACCCTGTACTATATATATATATGTATATAGCTATAAAAGAGGCTCAAATCACTTACACCTTCTAACAATTTCCTGAAACTGTAATTCTGTCTAAATATAGAAACTATAATTCGATATTTGAAAATATGCATCTATTTTCAGATTGTTCTTCAGAAATATTTATTGACTTGTATCCCCAAATTTAACAAGTGATCGTTCCTGTTTCCAGACAACCTTAAGAATACCTACTACCATATTTATTATCACATGTCATTATTACTTAAACTAACATTATTTCACTGTAGGGGATGGTGTCTCTCAGTGTGTTAATTTTATCCTGGCCATAGTAGCTCCAGTTTAGCCTGTAGTCTATGTTGAAGGTAGGAGACACCTGGACATAGTCAACTCTCCATCACTCTACCTAGACTGTCACAATCCATCCCCATCCTTAAGATATTGTAAACATAAAAGAGAAAAGAAAAGCTAGGCAGAACTAACTGCAAAAAGTGTGTTACACCCTGTGTCATCATAATTTCTCTTAACAGGTCTTTCACCCACCATGGTAACAACCTGACTCACTAAATACAGCATTCCATTGTGGTTTCCCTAGAAACCAAAAAGGTATTTAAGAGAGACAAAGAAAGTACGGGGCTGACATTCCTGACTTGCTAAGTGGGAATGCTCTGCCAGCTAGCCCAGTTGGATTAAACTCTGTTTTCCCCACATTCCTCACTCATGAAATTATCTTGCTCTGCTTCAAAGAGAGTCTATGCTTTTATCTGTAAACTAAGCAACTACATTGAGGACAGCAATATGTAATATGAAAACCATGCTTTCATGAATACCTGTCATCTTGGTCTTCTGTGTAACCTTCCTAATGTTGTATCAATTACTCTCTTTAAAATATTTTTTTAAAGTAACAAAAGAAAAAAGAGAGATAACAACAAAAATTCAAGATTTCTCGAAAACGATTAGTAATATTCAATCTTATGTCCATTCTTACTGTATCTGCTGATCTGAGCAACAGATTTGATGATGAAAAGAGGTAATATATCAACTGTTGATCTATTCTTGTTTTGAAAATCCTAACATATGTATTGTCGTATGTTGCCCTGCTTCTGTCTTTGTTTCTGATTTTTTTCTTGCTTTTGTTGTTATTCTTCAAAATAAAATGAAATTATAATTAAATAAATAAAGAAACAAGGAGAGCCTAGTATAGGAGGTGGAACTCTGAAGGAGGCATGTGGAAAGGTGCCTCTTCTTCTCTGGCTCTTCCCTTCCCTCTCCACCTCCTGAGTGGCCATATATGGGTAAGTGCCCTCTCTGTGTCTCTTCCATGTTGGAGTAGGCTAAGCATGGACTGACTCTTCTGCAACCACAAGCCAAAGTCAACCCCTCCTCCTGACACATGGGGGATCATGTATTATTTCTTGGTGATAGGAAAGCAGCAGCATCTCCAAGGAGGAGTACCGTGAGCAACTGCCTCCTGTCCTTGGGAGTGAACCTGCTTCGGGGTGTTCAGATCAGATCACCATTGACTTCTCCGAGATGATTTTCACACTTGCAGTCTCAGAACACAGTAGCGGTGTAGGCTTCGTAGGAGGAAATTCATCATTATTTAAATGAGGAAAAAGAAACCAGTGGTTGTTTCTTTGGGCCATTAGAAATAATGATGTCACTCACACTCAGGCTTGGCTGAAGCCCCGTTTATGAAAAGGACCTTTGCAGCCAGCTACAGCCGCAGCAGTGCATCAAGAGATTTTTAGCTCTTTTCATGTGTGTGCGTTCTGCATTTTAAAGATATATATTCAGTTTTTAAAGTAGTTATATAATGGAAAAGTAACAGGCTTAAAAGTCCCTTTAATTTCTTTGGCTAAGCTTGCACATCAATAGGGAGATTTTCCATTTCTTAGTCTTACATACAACAATTTTTGATTAGTTTTCTGGCATATGAGATTGTAAGATGCATTCCATGCTAATAATGCTTTAAAATTTGTGCAATATTTTTTAGGACTGAAATGGATGTATTTTCCCCTATGTTAAAGTAATATATATTAAATGTCATATCATTTCTGGTTCTGATAGAATTTTCTATGAAAATATTTATATAAGTTATATATGAATGCCAAATACACTAAGCATTTAATAAATCCAATTAGTTGCATGGTATTTTTAATATTTATCCCAAAAATGATCAATTACATACATATAAAATATTTACATGATTTCAACTTTTATCAATACAATAACTTTGTTACCATCTTTACATTGGCAAATATGTATAATAGTTTCTAAGTCCATAAGTTCTGTTGACTAAATTTTAATCAAAAACAAATTGGTAGTATTCCCAGCACTGATAAGGCTGAGGCAAGAGAACTGTTCTGGGTTTGAGGACAGGCTGGATTATATAGCAATTTATTGCCACACCAGAATACAGAGCAAGACCATTTCATTAAAGAAAAAATGTGGTAAAATATGAGACCAGTTAATTCTCCAATTTTCAAAATTACTCTTCGCTGAAGATCTTTCACTGGTCTTTCTATAAAATTTAATTTGATTTAATTTATGTGTTTTTCATTTTTTTATAAATTTGCGTCAATGAATTAATGTTTTGAAGACCAGATAATTGACTTAGACTTCATGACTATATACAGTAATTCATTCAGACTCGCTGCAAATGTAGCGATCCCAATATATATATAGGTATATGTGAAGAAACTTGATTTTTTAAATTTCACTTCTTTTGGCATATGTTGATTGTTCATTTACCAAAGTAATATTCCCTGCACTATTTCATGGCATGCAATACTTATACCTGTTGCTTTCCAATAATCTATGAATAAGCCTCAACAAATTGGACTGGAAATGGAGAAATTCATGCCTTACATAACGCATTTGGCAAACTAATAATCTTATTCAGATATCTGTCAGGTTTGCTTTGCTCCAAGCTTTAGACATAGGATGCTGACTCATGATGGAACCTGTAAACATTAAACTCATTTCTTTTCTGCTTCTGACCATTAGGAAGTGTGGCCCATTAACTATGACAGGTTACTTGTCATAGCTACTTGCTCTGTACTGGCCATATTAATGCAAATCAAAATTGCAGTATCAACATAGTACTCTATTGCCTTTGTTTAAGGAAATCAATGGAAAGAAATCGTTTCCATAGATGTCAGCTGTTTTATCTGGGATTGCTTTGACAACTCATCATGAGAAGCCTGCTAAGAGATGAATATTTTCCCTGTGGGATAATTTTGGGTCCCTTCGAGCATGCAGACACAAGTTTCCATGGAATTAGAAGGCTGTTGATGTCACCGTCAACATGCCTCATGCATTCTCTTGATCTTTCCAGGTCCTTTAGTAATAACTGAAAATGAAAAGAAAAAGAAAAAACTCAACTTGCTATTAACTAAGATCTGAAGGAACAATCAAGAAAGGTGAAAAGAGCATCTTTTTGATGTTTGACTGAAAAAACTATTAAATGCCAAGGCCAGACACTCCAGATTAACCACACAGTCACTAGCACAACAATTCTCTTTGTCAAAACACCTTTTCTTTTCTGAACCCTTGTGGCAATGCAGGTAATGCTTGTCAGAACCTCTCTGGAGTCAAAATTTTGAATAAATCATCCTGTTACTGATTTCATACTTGTAACTTAGGTAACGGTCAGAGATGAAAGAATTCCAAATTAGCCCCAAGTTATCTTCGATGGAAGATAACTGATACAAGAGCCTGCTTTTATAAGGGCTCTTTCTCACAGTCCTGTTCAATAGGAAGTAAAGCTAAAACATCTAATCTCCTCTAAGAATTGGAGATCATGGATAGTAGTAATTAAGATTGTGATCACATTTCCTTCTTGGTTTAGTTAAGGTCTTCAATTTCTGACGTATTTACTAAATATTGTTCTTTTTTTAGTTCACTAATTACCAAGAAGTGCTAGGCTGGCAGCGCTGTACTGAGACTGAAAAACTGTGTTTAGTGGCAAGAAATAAACCAGGCAAGAACTGGCCAAATAGTTCAGAGGATTAAAGTGCCTACTTAGGCAGACACAGGGACAGAAGATTCAATCTCTGGCCTGCGGCACTGGCTCCACCCCCAGGACATGCTGAGATGGCGGCTGAGACTGGGTGTGGTGGCAAGTGCCTGTAATCCCAATACTTGGGAGGCTGAAAAACAGGAAGGATCAGTATGAGTCTGATCTGTGTAGTGAGACCCTGCAGACCCTTTATTAAATACATTTAAAAGAAAAACAGGGCTGGGGAGATGACTAAGTAGAATAAGTGCTTCCCTGGCAAGAGCAAGGGCCTGAGTTCAATTCCCGCTTCCACAAAAACAAAACAAAACAAAAATCCAGAAAAATAAAATAAAACCACATCAAATTTACACAGCCTTAGGTATTATACGATATCTAGACCTTATTTGAAGTATACAGGAAGATTTGCATAGGTTATATGCAAACACTCTGCTACTTCATATAAAATATTTGGATGCCCATGCATTTTGGTATCTGCAGGTCCCCAAAATCACTTCATTATGGACACTAAGGACTGAATATGACCCGACTATACAGAAGGTATGATTTGTCTTCTGAAGAAGTGCCAGGTATTTCTCCACCATAGCTTTCCTAATTTACATTTTCACCCACAATATTCAAGTATTCCTGTTCTGCATACTCTCGTGAACACTTGCTATCTCTTATCTTTAAATAATGTTTGCAAGAGGCCAGAGTTGATATGTATTCTTTGCTTTAATTTGCATTTTTCTAAATCTTATATTTTGAGCTTTTATTTTATATATCTCATTTCTATTAGAAAATTTCCTTTAAAAATACCAATTATTATCAGCTGTCTATTTTAATTGGATTATCTGAGTTGTTTCTGTGAAGCTGTTTGAATTCCTTCTTTATAATAGAAATTAACTATTTAAGATGCATGTCCTATAGAATATTTTCTCCAAGTTCTTGGGGGGTCCTGTCATTCTGTTCATTGTTTCATAGAAAAGCTTTCAGTTCATATATTTTGCTTTTCTTTTCTTTTGGAGTTCATTGTCAAGACTAACATCACATAGTTTGTATTTTAGGTTTTCCTCTGGTTGCTTCATATTTTCTAGTATTTTTATAATTTGGGTTCTTACATTTTTCATATTTTCTAGTATTTTTAAAATTTGGGTTCTTACATTTTTAAAGTATTTTAATATTTTTGAGGCAATTTTTATATGTGATATGAGTTAGGAGTCAAATTTCATTTTACTGAATATAGATACACAGTTTTATTTAACACCATTGATTCATGATAATTTTTCTTTGCAATTGTCTTTCTTGATATTTTATAAAATTCAATGGAGCATTTACTTGTGATCTCATTTCAAGGATTTTTTTTCTTACTTCATAGATCAAGAGATTATTATGCCAGCATCATGCTATTTCAATAATTTCCATTGCTTGGATATTTTGCAATCATGTTCTATTTGTCTCCAGCTTTGATCTTTTTATTCATAATTGTCTTTATTAGTCAGAACTTTTCATTTCTCTGTCCAAATTGTAGGTTGCTTACTCATCGCAAACGAAAAACAGCATTAGAATTTTTACAACTACTGCACTGATTATGTAGATAGTTTTCAGTATTATGGATATTCTAACAATATAGCTTTTTTCACTCCATGAAAACAGGATAACTTTCCATTTATTTGCTATTGAAATTTCTGTCTTTTAATACTTTGTAGTTTTCAGTGTTCAGTCTTTTAATTCTAAGATTAAATTTATTTCTAAGTACTTTTATAAATAGGATTTTTCTTATGAATGTTTTTACAAAGGCATTCACTTTCAGGTTTGAGAGATACGGCTAATTTTTTTGTATGTGAATGTTGTTTCCTGAAAGTGCAGAACATTTATTCATTTTCAGAGATTAGGGGGATTTATTTTTATTTTATTTTATTTTATTTTATTTATTTATTTTTGCGGAACCGGGGCTTGAACTCAGACCCTTGCACTTGCCGGGTAAGCACTTATTCTACTGAGCCATCTCCCCAGGCCCCCTAGGGGGATATTTTTAAGGGTTTGTCTAAATAAAATTGTTTCATCAACAAAGAGTGGCAATTTCACTTCTTTTTCTTTGGTTATCTTGTTTCTCTTATGACATATTGATGAATACAAATATGTTGACATATTGGTGAATGCAATGAGCTCTGTAGGGCCGTGGAGATAGCTCAGTGGTCTAGGCACCTGCTTCAGCAGGGATGTAAGCTCAATCCCTGGCTCCACATGCCACGCCAGCCTGCCCCTGGGTGTGCTGAGCTGGCCACCGACACCAGGTGTGGGGGTGCGTGACTGTAATCCCAGCACAGAGGAAGCCAAGACAGGAGGATCACTATGAGTCTGAGCTGCACAGTGTACCAAATACAAAAACAGACCTCTGCACTTTAAAGAGAATGGAGAACTAATTTCCAATACATTACAATGCCAGATGTTTAAAAAATAGTGCACGGGGGCTGGTGAGATAGCTCAGCAGTCTAAAGCACCTGCTTAGAGAAACTTAGGCAAGCATCTAGGGACTGCAGTTTGATCCCCAGCACCACATCTCATGCCAGCCCCACCCCCAGGGCAGGCAGTGCAGGCCACAAAAATAAATAAATAAGTAAATTAATTAATTAAAATAGTGCAAATCCACAGGAGGTAACAGTGCTTAGCTCGACTCAGATGAGGGTAACAGTGGACGATTGGGGTGATAAAGGTACGGGAGGTAGGCATGGCAGATGCTGCAAGGGCAAGAAATGGGCGACCGGGCTAAGTGAGCAGCAGGCACTCCTTGACAGAACCCTAGCAAGAGTCAACACTCCACAATAGATTTTTATAGAGTATTTTTTTTTTTATTGAAACAAAAGCAGAAACTCACACCTAGCACAAATGATATAGCCAGGAGTTGAATCAGAAACCAAAACAAAAGCCACTTTACATATCACTTACAGGCCATGGTAGGAATTTGAGGAAATTACCACAGGAATCCTCTGCAGCAGCGACACACAGTTAAGCTTTATAAAGTGGGCTGGAAAACAAAATAGACCTGGAGAGTCGAAAATGAGACAGCAAAAGCTGTCCGATCCAAACGTCTCTTAGAATAGAAGATAAATGAACTGGAATGTGAATGCTAAGTCAACAAGGGGTAGGTAGATTGTTATTTCAATTAGTATGATATGAGGGAAAGAAACAAAGTTAGGACTGTGGCTACTTCAAATAACGAGAACTGAGATGAGAAGTGTAGGGATACAGGGAGCTACAGGACTGGAAGATCTTGCCCTGGGGAAGAGACAATGACACCAAAGAAAGAAGGCGGTGACCAGAGATGAGCATTCCTGCTGCAGACACATCTGAAATAGCCCCAGAGGGGAAAACATTGTCAGAAGGCTAGCGCAGAGAGCAGAAACACAGGGCAGAGGTGATAATTATGTAGGAGGGCCGGGGAGATGGCTCAGTGGAATAAGAGCTTCCCTGGCAAGTGCAAGGGCCTGAGTTCAACCCCCGGTTCCGCCAAAGAAAAAAAAAAAAAAGATAATTATGTAGGAACACGGTTTAGATACCTGTGACAATAACATAAAAATCAGAAGCAAAAGCACTACCACAATGTGTGTGTGTGTGTGTGTGTGTGTGTGTGTGTGTATTTGGTGATACTGGGGATTGAACTCAGGCTGCTGTGCTTTCCAGGTAAGTGCTTAATCTCTCTGGCCCTATTTTTTGTTATATAAGTCTTGCTTTACCTTGGTCTTAACCATCCAGCAGAAAAGTATAAAAACAAGGTATAAAAAGTAAAGCCATTTTAATATACTGAGCTGTGAAAGGCTCAAGTCAACAACTTCTGACATTGCCGGTCCTACGTATAACTTACTACTACTATGGATGACAGGGCTATAGTGGATTATTTTGCTGAATTTATGCACCTACAATATTTAAATGGCAGTGGAATACCCATCTCTGACAGAACTAAACAAAACAATGAGATATAAATGAAGGAACATTTTGCATCTATATATACAATATAGTTAAGATAGATATGCAGCTACTTTCTCTTATTTCAATGAGAAGAAAGATTTGTACTAATAGTGTTTGGACAGGATATCATGTCTGCATCTCGTGCTATGAATAACCACTATGAAGACAACAATATGCAATGTATTAATTATTGGTAGGATAACTCTCCTACTAATCTGTTTTGAAACTGTCTCATTGTTATTTGTTTCTCAATAAAATTAATTAAAAAAAACAAAAACATGAACTATTTACAAGCTGAAATAAATATCTTCAAGTTAAAACAAATGAACTTGGAAATGATTTCAAAATCCAGTAGAAAAGAAAATCAGATAAGATAAAATTATATATATATATATATATATATATATATATATATATATATGTCAAAGCCATTGATTTTGTGCTGAGCCAGTTTCCCACTAAAATATATATTCAGGAAAGCATGAGGACATAGTCTTGATTCCTAACACAAAGAATACACATCATTCATACAGAGTCTGCACTGTAAGGAGGAGGACATCTACCCTAAACCACCGGTGGTAGTTTCTTAACTTTAAATCAGTATGTCTTGTTCCTTTAAACGAAACTTGAGATATCAAGTTGTCTCATAGCCTTTGTCATACATGCAAGTGAACATAATTTTGCTTCTTTATTACGAAAAAAGCAGTTTGGCAAATATGGTAGAAGTAATTACTTGAAAACTCATTTTCTTGAACTGATCAAGTATGATGAAAAAGCCAGACTCAAACCTCAAGCTACTCACTAATGAATTTTATTTACATTTCATGACTTGTGCACATCACATATATCATGCTTCTTTCATGTGTGGCCCTTGAAGTGCACACAAATTCAGAAACATGAGGAATTTATTCATGTCCTTTTGGCTTATATATGAATTTTTATTAAAAATTCCATGAATGTAGATAGAGAAACTAAGGAAACACACCAGTTATTTTTTTGAAATAAATATTTAGCTGTGAAAAAAAGGACTTTAGAAAATGATTGATTTGATACTGTGAACAATCAACTAATAGAGATTTTTAAACTTCTTTTTTACAGAAGCGTCCTGTATGTTAAAGTGAAGCATGGGGAGACAGCTCAGCAGCATAAGTGTCTGCCTCACAAGCACGAAGTCCAGAGTTTGATCCCAGCACCAAAAAATAAAATAAAAAAGGGAAGCATGCACTTTCCATGTCATGTTTTCTGTGGGTAGATAATAAATATTATGAATAAACTAAATATGTAGTGATTTTTAAATGCCATGATCTTTGACATAAAATGAACCTTAGCCACCTTCCAGAATATACATTTTTTAAATTTTATAGGTAAATGTGTTGTTTTTTTGAGGGGTACAGGGGAAATAATACAGGACACATGATTTTTAAGATTATCTTACAATGAATCACCCAAAGACTCACATACAAAGATCATGCAGGAAATCTGTCCACACACTAAGGACCAAAGCATCCAGCCGAGGATCTGGATCCATTGCCAATGTCCTGCATGAGTCTAGCTAAAAGCCTAGAGCACAGGACAAGTTCTTAGTATCTTTTCTTTCATTGATAGGACAAAATACCTGACACCCAAAATTCAGGAAGGAATGGTCTATTTAGCTCACAGGTTGTGGGAGTTTCAGTCCATACGCGGCTGGCTCCAAGGCCTGGCGCCTTGGCGGATGACTGCAGAAGGCAGCCAAAGCAACAAGAGTGAAACAGAGAAGAGTCACAGAGATAAACCCTCTTTCTCTCCCTTATGATCTGTGCAGGTTGCCTGTCCCAGGGTGTTATAGCATTCACACCCATAATCTCACCATAGGGCCATGAATCAATCAAAATCTCTGGAAGCCCACGCCATGACTGCATGAGGCATTGGAGGGATGTCAACCCTTAAATCATGACAGCAGGCTTTCACAGCAATGAATTTCTTGTCCCAACCAATAATAATTTTGAAGTGGTCAAATCGGCATGCAGAAACTAGGCCCTAAAGGGATATGGGTGGCCAGCAAATATAGCCAAAGAAGTAACCCTATCATTTTGAATGAATGCATAATAAAAACAATGAATAGCATAGAATTTTTAACATACAAAAATAACAGAGTGAGAATTACAATTCAAGATCACTCTGACTCATATGGAGAGTAGATTACAGCAGATGATAGAAACACAGCAACTATTACAGGTTATTTAGGGCCAATAGAAGTAATTGAAGAGTTGGAGAGATATTCGAGAAGTTTCTCTGTGATTGATCATATGTGAGTTTAAGGGAACACAGCTGAGTTCTGTGGTTATTTTTGACTCACTGAAGAGCTGATGTGGATAATTCCCGAAGAACTCTGAGAAGCTTGCCTCCAGGCCTGTGTGCAAATCTCCCTGCTTGTGTTCTTTCCCAGAAAAGTAGAATGGAAGGTAATGGAACAGAATAAAATGTTCTTTAGGCCACATTGAAAATGGTAATATCTAGATTATAATTTCATGAGACATAAATTCACCCATCTGCAGAGACTCTTTTAAATGCATGACAATATGTTAAACCACCTAGTTTTTCAAGCTTCTATTTACACAAAACCTTAAGTTACTGTCCCAGTAACATTCGAGTTTCCCTATATGTAGTTTTTAAATAATTAGTGAGGGAAATATTTCTATTCATTTTAATGAGAAAAAAAAGATAAACAGCATCGCAGCAGTTTCAAAACAGGTTAGTAGGATGGTTATGATAATTAATACATTGAGTAAAGGAAATTTTTTTGATACGTGTAGATTCCAAACTCTAATTCCCAAGAAAAAGAATCTGACTGGTTAGTTGTGAGAAATTTGTCTATCTCTCACCTGATCGATGGTGGCTGGAGTGGGTGGACTATGGGGCAGCCTATGACTGTTGCAGTCCGCACCTCTTGATGTGAACGTAGATCCCATATGAAAAGGTTCTGACATCAGTGATTTATGCAGAGTTAATTTATAATCCATTGGCTGGATATAAATGTGCTTGATGTCTCTAAATTATCTAAAATTAGTATAATAAAATTTTGCCTTGTCCAATGAAAGTCAATCTCCCTTTCCATGTGCAAATAAAAAAATCTCCTGATTTTTTATGTGGCTATAAAGCCACACGGAGTGTATATTGAAGTCAAATCTTCCCAACATAAAGCCCAATTTGTTTTTGTAGACAGCAATCTGTGAGAACCATTGTTTTTACTAATTGTCTGTATTTTGTGTTTCATATTCTTTTTTATACCATCTTAGATCATTGTGGCCAGAACTCTTATATCTACCAGTAAATAATAATTATAATAATAATAATAATATATTATTATTATTATTATTATTTAGGTACCTGGAATCAAACTTAGGACCTTATACTTGCCAGGTAGGCACTTATGCCACTGAGCTATATCCACAGACTAAATTATTATTGTAAGGACAACATCCAGCTCTGTGTGATTTTGAAATATCACATATAATCATAGGTATCCTCAATTAATAATCAGAAAAGTCTGGGTAGTTTCTCTGAGAAGGAATTTGTCGCTTGTCCTTGCAAAATATAGTCAACCGTGACTTGGTTCTAAAACATACACTTTCAAAATGTCCCTTTTTTGAAGCAGTACAGGGTAGGGGAAAAAAAAAATATATATATATATATTGTTGTTGTTGTTGTTGTTGTTGTTGTTATTATTGTTGTTTTTGGCTGAACCAGGGATTGAACTCAGGCCCTTGCATTTGCCAGGGAAGTGCTTATTCTACTGAGCCATCT
>NDGN011449848.1:0-15363 GCA_002564285.1 Tympanoctomys barrerae
TTTTTTTTTTTTTTTGCGGAACCGGGTATTGAACTCAGACCCTTGCGCTTACAGCCCAGCCTCCGGCAGATTTTGGGATCCAGGTGGTAGGTCTTCGCCCTAGGCTGCCATGCCACCCCTCTGCATCCCACTCCAGGTGACACTGAGGCTCCAGTGATGCTGATGGGGAGGGGCTCAGGCCTGGACCAGCGTCCAACACGTGGAGAGACTGGGAGATGCAGAGAACAGGGCCTGTCACCTTCACAGTGTGCAGGAAGTGAGCTCAGGGAAGTAACAGAGGGTGCCACGGCAGCCACCTGGCCACAGAGAGGACGCAGCCAGCACGGGGCACCCAGGACGCTGCACCCTGAGGCCTGAGAGAAGAGCTCCTCTTGCCTGGCCCCACAGAGACAGAGGCTGGCACTGGCCATGGTCTAAAGGTGAAGCATCCTCCGAGGAGTCAGATGGTTCACTGGTGGGGCCTGGAGAGGGCCCAGGGGTAGGAGGCCGCTGACTTGCTGTTAGGGTTTAAGATCTAGATGACCCCCAAGGCCTCACGGGTCCTAGACAGGACCTCTGCAGCTAACTGCCTTGCAGGCGCTCATAACTGACCTGCGGTTAGGAGGGGGAGCCGACTCAGAGGAGGTGGGCACTGCAGGGATGGCCTGGGCGTTTCGGGGCTCCGCTCTTCTTTTTGTCCTTCCTAGCTGCCGTGACATAAGCAGCTCTCCTCTACCCAGGCACTTCCATCACCACCACAGCTGCCCTGGAGCTGCTGACCAGGGACTGAGCTCTCAAAACCACAAGCCAAATCAACCCATCTTCTTGTGAGCTGCAGGTGCCAGGTATTCTGCTCCAGTGATGAGAAGGGGATAAACCTGCTTGCAGAGTTCACAGCAGAAGGGACTCCTAGGAAGCGAAACCCAAGGAAAGAGGCAGGCCGCAGGCCAGCCCTTGGGGGCTGCATCTTATCTCTGGCCTCTTCCCCAGCTGCCCGCTTCCCTCTAACCCCACTTCCACCTTGAGGTTTCTGGTTCTCCGCGGCCTATAGTGGTGGAGCTGGCAGACCATGGACTGATGACAGCGTGAGCCTGAGCACGCCTTCCTCCTCCAAGCTGTGACCCTTAGGTATCTGGCCTTGGCACTGGAGAATGAATGCAGTCATCTATGCCCACCCCACTCCAAGCAGGAACCTCTTCCAGCTCATGCCCAGCAGCAGGCCAGCTGGACGAGGACCCTGTTTCCATTTGGGAAGAGGTCTGTTAGCAAAGGCTGAAATTTCCTTCCAAACTTGGCTGCAATCAGCCTGCTCTGCCTCATGGGGAGCACAGACCAGGTCACTGTCACAGCCAACTCCACCTGGCGTCTCCTCTGCTCCATGGGAAACACGACCTTGAACACAGAGACCACCTGCCACTCTCGGCATCCTCCAGCTGCCAATCCTTCCCGGGTCTAAGATCCATCTTGGAGCTCAGGGGTGGTTTCTCTCAGCTATGGCAAGGTGAACTGGCACCTGATTCCTTCGTCAGCCCAGTGTCTTCTTCTTGACCCCCTCATCACTCTCAAAGAACGGACACTTGTGGTGTAGATGTGCCACAGAGAGGGGTTGGAAGAGGCCATCTACACCCACAGAAGCCTCAGGCAGATAGTGTCTGCCCCACAGGAGGGTGCCTGCCCAGAGCCACCCACGCCCATGTCCACGAGTCCTCGCACAGCACACACCTGGCCACACACCTGCTTCCCCCGGATGGAAGGCGTGGCCTCTTGTGCAGTGTGGACAGAGCACCAGGATTAGCACGCCCTGTGCAGTCATGCCTGGGCACTGCACCCCAGGGGCCTTCCTCATCAGATTAAATCTCTCTCCAACCTAGGCCTTGCACGAGCTATGGCAGGTGTCTGGCCCTGACCCTAGGGACCTGGTTGCTTAAAATCAGAACTCAAGCCCACAGAGCCTGTCTTGAGATCCCACCCTGTGGCCTTTGGTGAGCTGTCCCTGACGGCTGGAACACGTCCTGCTGGAGACCTGCTTCCTACACGCCTGCCTTCCACCCGCCTCATGCCACCTCTGTAACCGCAAAGCCCCTTCTCTGAGTTCCAGAAAGGCAAATGGTCTTCCTTGCTGTCCGTGGGACCCATTTTATTGACAAGGTGAGAGAAACAGGTTTCTGTGGCACTCAGGAAGGAACGGGAGCCCGGATCTCCACAAGTACCCTGGAGAAACAGTCCTAGAGAATTCAGGCCTGTGTGGGACCCGGTCAGCCATGACACACGTCAGTGACCGTCACGAGCTGCCCTGAGACAGAAAGGCTCAAGAAAGTGATGGCAGCTGCTGGCGACAGCAGTGTCAGGATCCGCTGCAGCGCAGATGGTCAAAGGAAGCCAAGCCTCAGCTGAGAGACGCATCCCTGAAAATGCGCAGGCCCCTGGAGAGGAGGCCGGAGCCATCCGTCCTCCTGACCCAGCAAGGTGCTACCAGCAAGTAGACACTGTTCTAGGGCCCAAGATGCACTCTGCTGATAAGAGAATTCACAGAGCCCTGACAGCTTGGAAGAGCTCAGAACAGCCCAGGGGTAGAGGATGTGCGGTTCACGGAGTATCACCAGAAAGCAGGCTCTGGAGCAGTGTGACCCCACCAGGCCAATCAAGCACCCCTGCCCAGCTCGGGTGGAGCTGCAGGTGGAGCTTCAGCCACCTCCCACCCAGGTCCGAGGAGGAACACACAGAAGCCAAGGCCTAGCCCGGCACCCTGCGCTTTCCTAGGGTGGGAAGCCAGTACTTTATAAACTGTTTCATGCAGCTGCCTCGTAAACTTCCTCCTTTTGAAATCAAGTATTGATTAAGCTGGATGACAAGGAGAGGGGACTGGAAACTTCAGGGCCTGAGATAACCAGGAAGGCTTGAGGCTACTTCAGACAGGGCCAGGGTACTGCCCCTCCACTGTCCACTGCAGCGTTCAACCTGCTGACCCCACCTGTCACACAACCACTGATGCCTTCTGCAACCAATTCCGGGCTATCGACGTCTGCTCTGGACCTGATGGCCCTACCACCCAGGGCCATGGGCTTGAGGCGCATCAACAGCTCGATGGTTTTCTTCCCTCGGCCCCCCAGTCCTGGGCTAGCAATTTCCCAAAACTCATGCTAACCCACAGCTCTGTGCTGTCCAAGATCCACTGAGGTTTCTGCTCCTTGGAAACTCAAGATACTCACCTGTCTCAGCTCTGCCATCACCTCTCTCATTTTCCATGAATTCCTGGAGTACTGGACAAGGAGGAAATTATTCCACCACAGAATAGAGATTCCATTCTTTTCTTATTTAAAGCACAGCCACAAATTCAAATATTATTCCAGAGTCCAAGTTAATGAGAGAAATAAATGAAGAAGACTCTGTAGGATAAGACAGCCTGGAATGGCAGAGACAGCCTCTAGGGTCACCCTGTTCCCTACGTGACAGAGGCGGCCTTGCCTCAGCTGTGCCTGGTCTCTGCCAGAAAGTTGAATCCTGTGTGGTCACATTTTCTGTTCGGAAGAAAAGTTGGGAATCTTCATGTTTCTTAGGCCACCTGAATTTTGCATTCTTATAAATAATTGAATTTTTAGAGACACTGTCAGCCGGATGAAGCCGACATCTGCTCTACAGGCCACCCGCACATTCTCCTGCACATATACACCACCACAAGCCCCGCCGCAAGGACAACCGTGAGGGCTGTGTAACTCTCGGACCCCAGAAGCCTGAACGGATGGTGCAGCTTACACAACAGGAAAGCCTGCAGACACTCTGTCCAGGTGCTAGGGGTTCGCCTGATTCCACTGCCCCGGCAAAACAGGCTCAGGTGCTGAAGTTCTAGACAGAGCCCTGTGCGCTGCTGTTGACAGAGGTGCACCACAAGTTACCACAGCTGTCACAAAGCACCACAGAGTCGTCGGCTCAAAACCACCCGGCTGACTGTCCTGCAGTTCTGGAGATCAGAAGTGCGAAGCCACGTCCTTGGGCCGAAGCCGGCGTCTGTACGGCTGCCTTCCTCCCGCCACGCTGAGGGAAGACCTCTTTCCCTTGCTTTCCTCTTTGCTAGAATTACTGGGGCAGGGAGGTGCCTAGGTGGTCCTGCTACATCGCCCTGCTGCTCTTAAACTCAGGCATCAAGTGACCCCCTGCCTGGCCCCAAGTAGGGGCCACAGGCACTCTATGCCCATCCCTTGGCGCCCTCTTGCAGCACACCGGACTCTTGCTCCCCATCCACCTCTCTGGGGCTGGGTCTCCCCTGTTGTGACACCTGGAGAATTAAGCCCATCTGGGTCATTCAGGCAGTCTGGATGCCAGGGCCTTCCTGGAGCCGCATGGGCGAACACCTCTGCCATGCACAGCAGCACACGTTCCCACAGTGAGGATGGGCGTTCTGGGCTCAGCAGTTAGCCACATCCCGAGGTAGCAGGATTCATTCAGTTTCCTGCAGGTGTATCTTAAAAGCGGAGTTAGTCTGGATCCTTTGTCTGCAGATTGACCTGAGGGTGGAGACACCCTGCATCTGAAGACTTGTGCTCTGCCTGCCTCCACGTGTGTTTGCTCTACAGCCCGGTTCGTGTCCTCTCCGTCTCTGCAGCCGGCATTCACCACTAGAAAAACAGCTCATCACCTACTTTATGGCTCTGTTGATGGCGTCACTCTGAAATTTACCCCCCACCACTACTCGGGAAGGCCTTGAGTATGCCCACTGAGTGACCAGCAGCCACAAAACTGTTTATCATACGCTGCTTCATGTCAACCCGGGGATCGATGTCAGAACCATCCCAGGAGTCAGCACAACCCCAGGAGTCACGAGGTGTCACCTCAGGCAAATGACTCAGCCTCTCTGGTCCAGGTAAGAGGGAACAGCAGCGCCTGCCCTGGGGAATGAGCCAGGCGCCGCGGCTGTCACGCAACACAACGCCTCGCTGCTCTGGCGTGACTGGATGACTGACAGGGGCGCTGCCAACTCAGGAGGGAGAACCCACCCACATATGCGGGCCCCAGCCAATAGGCGTGGAGCCTGGAGGAACGAAAAGGCAGGGGAAGGCTGTCCTTTGCTTCTCCCAGTGAGTCCAGTCTTCACCAGCAACTTCGGGCATTCTGCTCACAACACAGACCCTCCCGGCCTCAATAGGGTCTCAAGCCAGGTTCTGGATCCTCCACGGGGAGTCGGCTTGAATCCTCCTGTGTTTGTGTGCGGAGCGTCGCCCTCACTTTACCGCAGAACACACCGACTGGGGCTGAGGCTTTGCTCCCGCGAGAGGGGACACGTGAGTCCAGCTCACCTCCTCTTCGTCCTCGCAGTTGGCCGGGCTGTCCCAGGGATGCCGCCCCGTCCAGCCAAGTTCCACTCCGTTGACCCGACCCACATGAGTCCCGGTCTTTCCTCCAGGTACTGCATGACTGAGGCAGTGAGGTGGCAAGGAAGGAGAAGGGTGTGGAGCGCATGAGGTGACAGGCCCCTATCAGCAGAACTTGGTTCATCTGTGAGCTTGGCCTCATTAGTTTTGGCATAAAGAAGGCAGGAGTCGAACTGAGATAGCGGAGCAGCTTAAACTATGCACAAGCTTTTAAAAAACGTAATTTTTGTACCTATCTGGGAAAACAGACTGCCGGAAGCAGCTCTTGGCAGGGCTGCACCTTGCGGCTCCGTCTCCAGCAGGCCCCCTGTACGTTTCCCGACGCAGTATTCACACGCGGGAGTTCTATCCTAGGGAAGTTGGCTCTTCCTTGACAGCTTTAAAAACCATCAGCTCACATCCTTCGAAAATCTGCATAAAGAAAAATCTCCCTCGTAGAATAGAAATGATGAGCCCTACCCTTGCTGAGAACTTGTACACCGAGGCCTGGCTCTGGAGAAAATACTGTGTTGGAAGAGTAGCTTCTTTAGAAATGATTAATTTTGATATTCCACAGGCACAAGAAGATTAATAAAAGGAATTGAGGTTTTACAGATGAGGAAAACCAGAGCTGCTCTGAAATCCCTTATCAACAGAAGAGGAAAAAAAAAAAAAAAAAAAAAAGCAAGTAAAAGAAAAGAGAGACTGTGCAAGAGCTCCGGCCTTCCGTGAGTGTTCAGAGGCGGCCTGTGCTGCGTGACCCTTCTCTCTCACCTGCAGCGGCGGCCAGGTGGGCGGCTGTCCTCACCTCCATCTTCTCACCTCTGCAGCTGCTTGTCTGGGGAGGGGGCAGGTCTGTGTCCCAGAGCACAGAGCGCATCACCCAGCTCTAGGCTGCATGCTCAGGGCTTCTATTTGAGGTGTTTAGTACCTTGCTGTGCCTGGTGCTGACGATGCACTGGGCTGGGGGCCCGGCACCCTCCGCCAGGGCCAGGGAGATGGAGGAGCCAAGTTAAGAAGCTGGGCATCCTTATACAGGGGTTGAGGTTGAATTTTAAACAAGGAATCCACGCTGAAACCTCCAGCGCTGACTACCCCTTCATGGTGCAGGGGCCAGAGGTATAAAGTCACACACTGCAAAGGGACACCACTTGCCCGGGGAAGATGGTGGCCATCAGCAGAACACTGACTTGCCAGCTCTAACAGGGAAAGCAACTAGGGAGGGCACTGAAATGGTCCAAAGGGCCTCAGGAGAGGCCAGCCAACAAAATAAAATGAAATCCACCACCACAACAAGCCCCAGCCAATAGCCCCTCCCACCCTGGCAGACTGTGCATGGCCTGGGAGGGCTCCAGGACGCAGCAGAATGCACAGGCTTCAGGCTTTCCTGAGAATCCAGGTTCCCAGCATTCCCATACACTCTTGAAACCTTTCCTGACTGGGCTGTGCACAGCCAAGCAGTGACACCCGGCAACAGGCGCCTTGGGACCAGTCCCTGACAGACCACAGGGACAGCTGCACACAGCCCCACGCAGAAGCCCTCCATCCTTGCGTGACCATGCGGCTCCCCTAGGCTCAGGTGTAAAAACCTACAAGTGAAACAACCAAGATAAATCTGAGTTCAGACACACAGAGACACAACTGCTGGCACCTGACAATTCATAGCTCTACACAAAGTAATTGGCTTTTTAGAAACACTTGCAGGGCATTTCTCCTGCCTCTGCTTCCTGGTGTGTCTCTTACACTTATCTACAACGATACATTTTAGTCACTTTTCATTAAGGCTGCCCTGGGTGACTCTTCTAGCACTATGCTTTCTGATGAACTTCTCCCAGCAGCCTTAGCGGGCAGGCCCCACAATGCAGCTTCCCTTCCCCAGCAGCACCACGCCTGTGGTGCTTCCTACTGCAGGAACTGGGTGCCCTACTTTTCTCAGCACTCTCATAAGTGTCTCCTGTTTCTCTCATCCATATCCATCTTCCTTCCTTGACAACAGAGACCCCCCCATACACTATAGGGGACCTCAGTCTCAGGCTTTAGGAGGCGCTAAGACCTGGCCAATCAGGCCACTCCATTCTCATCACATGACCCAGCCAGACCAATCAAAGCCCTTCCTTGGGGTTTTCCACCAGAAAAGAACCATGAAGCCCTTGTTCCTGTGAGGCCACAGAACCCAAACCAGAGTTCTGCCCAGCAGAGAGGCTGTCAGGGAGTTTGCCACACTGCAGAGGACAGGGACAGGAGACGACAACCATCCAGGCAAGAGGTTCAGAAAACATTTACCTACTCTGCTCCCCATGACCTGCAAGATTACGCTGAGATTTTGCCACTGTTTACAGATGAGTCCCCACGAAGGACGAGCAATCCAACTGTCACCTGCAGGTCACCAGATCCACTTTCCAGGGCGATCAGAGCACCACACCTACCTGAGTTCCTCTCTGCATACAGAGCCTGTTGGCAGAGACCCACTGCCTCTAACCACACAGCTGTCATCTGCCACTAAAACTGTTTCTACTCGCTCTTCGGAGTCTGCCTGCAGGCCCGGCTCTCCTGTCCGCATGTCCGCGGGGGCTCGCAGGTGCACCACATGTCCACTCACCAGGGCACATGAACCCCCAGAGCGCGACACTTTCCTCACTGCCCACAGGGCCGGGCGTCCCGCAGCTTCTTTCCCTGCATCACACCCAGATCAGAGCCAGAGACGCTCTTACATCTATCTGGTTTCCTGCCCGTTTGGAGGGGACGCCATCCACAATCCCACGTCCACTGCTTCTAGGGCTCGGAAGAACGTGGTTGGACACGTTCTCTCCATCAACCACAGACACGGGGCTGCAGGGACACGGCCAACACCTGCATGCCCAGTGCGTCTCTGATCCTAACTTCACCTCCGAAGCTTCTACGTGCTCCAGCTCCGTGAACCCCAAAGATCCTGCCCCAAACCCACACAGGAGAAGCCTGCACCCCACACCGGAAAGAGAGGTGCCTCCAGCCTCACCCGCCCTGGTTCCCACCTTCTGTTCCCACCCACAGGGCTCCGTGACAAAGGAGGGGCTCCTCCTAGACCGCAGGGTCCCGCGCAGGCCCAGCACGGCCCTCCTGCCTCTCCAGGGGAAATGGAAGCTTTAAAAAGGGTGTGAAGTCCAATCTGATCCATCACTTCTCGGGACACCCCAAATGCCCAGTCACACATTCTGGGCGGGGTGAAGCTCTGTAGGCTGCATGTGGCCAAGTCTCTTCCTGTGGCTCATGCCCATTGGGAGTGGGAGGAGGGAGGGAGGACCAAGTACTAGGTGAAAAAAAAACAAAAGGAAAACCATGTAATAAACTCATATGAACTGCACTGTTTTCCAAAGCATTTTGAGGCAAGAGGTATTAGTCTTGAAAAAGAAGGATCCCTAATAGGGACATCTGCCATAGAATAAGGCTTGAATTGGGGAACATGTTCATGAAGAAAGGACTCAAAGATTTTTATCATCAATCTTGGCTAGAATTAATTTTCAAGCATGATACGATCCATTTAAAATTCCAATTAAGACATTTTAAAAACATAAATTTGTTTTGATGAACATCAACCATAAGTCCGTAATACTGGCTACTTGGGAGGAAAATTCCAAGTTTAAGGTCAGCCTTGGAGAGCTCGTCTCAAGTTAAAAAATAAAAAGGGTTGAAAATATAGCTTTGTAGCAAGTACAGCATCCTTGGGGTGTTTCCTAGCACCAGAAAATGAAAGTGTATAATTTTAGAAGTTTTAAATTTACAAAGAATTTTTTCAACCCATCCTATACTCAAATTCTTTTCTTAGTGACACATCACACGACATGTAGCATTTGTCACAATGAATACACTAATACTGGTCATGTTCTTAAAATCAAACATTAGATTATCTTATAGGAGAATACAGAGGGCATAGTGACTGACACCTTAGTCCTAGCTACTGGGGGGCTGAGGCTGGAGGATCACTTGAATCTGGGAATTAGAGCCCAGCTTGGGCCACACACTGTGACCACATCCCAATCAATCAACTCACCAGTAATAAGCAAGAAATAGTAGCTAGAAATACCTTAAAAAAGGAATCCCAGGTGGGGGGAACCTCCTGTCCTCTTTTTAGACAGATGGAAACTACAGCAGGGCAGACGGTCTGAAACCAGGCAGAAGGGGCTGGTAGAGGCATGAAAGGAGGAGCTGGCCATGGGTCGGTGTTCCATGTCCTACAAAGCCAAGTTCGGAAGGCATGGGGGGAAAGAAGGGCTGCTCCCAGTGGGCTGCACACTGCCTCTTCCTCTGGAGAGGAATCAAGCTGGACTCCAAAAGCAAAGTAAAGCCAGTTTGAATTAAAGATAAGATACAAAAGATTAATTTTTATCAAGATCAGGAATAAGTATTTCTGATATTTACAAAACCCTAAGGTGAGGAAAAATCTTTTTAAAAAGTAATATGAAACCCAACACATTGAAACTATGAAAAGCAGTTTATAAATTTTACTATGGAAACAGCACTGACTGGGGCAGTGGGGGAGGCAAGCAGGGCCCCTGGGCCCAGCCTAGAACGACAACAACAAAGTATTTTAATTTTAAAACTTCTGATAGGACGAGAAAATGCTGACAGAGCTGAAACAAATTGGAAAAAATATTTCTTGTCCTTGTGACAAGGAAGTACAGTTTTCTAAATGAAAACAGGTAAAGCAAAACAACTCTCTGAAAGCACCAACTCCTCAGAGCCAGAGACATTGGCACATGCCTGCAATCCCAGCTCTTGGGAGCATGGAGCACCCAGAAGGCTGAGGCAGGAGGGTCTTGGCAAGTCCAAAACCAGCCTGAGGTATATACACAGTGGTTCAAGGCCAGTCTGAACTAGAGACCTTGTCTCAAAAATCAGCACCTCAAAATCCCAGCCCTGACTTCTGTGATCCCTGCAGGTCTCAGCCTCCCCCCGCTAGGCCACCTCGGAGCACCGCACTCTGGGCTGGCCTTCCAGGCTTTACTCCGCAGCTAGAATGCCACCGCTGGGTGCTGGGAGGACGGTGCTGCCTCCCCTGGTGCGCTCGGACACTGCCTGGAGCGCCTGCCTCGCTGTTCCAATGGAAGAGAAAAGGTCTGCTTTCATTTTGAGGAAAGCCACATCTCAGCCTCGGCGGGCAGCCTCTACACTGTGCAGACTGGGGAATTCGGAAGTGAGCCAAGGGAAACAGATGCGTCGCCCCAGGGAGAAAGTAGCCCCAAAGAAGCAGCGGCCCAGCTTCTGACTAGCACTTGGGTGACTCTATCTATATTTTCTGGTGCAGCTTCTGCTGTGTTTTTCTAGCTGGAGGATGCAGGATTTTCCGGAGCAGAAGACAGCCTGCAGGGTAGCAGCGAGCCACCGAGGACAGCAGAGGGACGGGACGGCCTGAGAGCCCCGCTCCGCAGCCCCACCTCACCGCTGCCAGCCAATCAGAGCCCCTAGCCGCTCCTGTGGGAGACCCCAAGAAGTCCCGCCCCACCTTCTCACTGGCTTCCTGGGCGGTTCCTTCCTCATTTCCGTCTGAACACATTTTTCCCTCCGTCCTTCCGATGAGCGTAATTCCTGCCTTAAGTGGGTCAGAAACACCCCATGAAGATGAACAGCGGACCAGGCCACCTATACAAATAGCTGCAGGAGCTGGGATTGAACCCAGGGGCTCCCTACACCTCTAGCGTTTTGCATTTTTTGAGACCAAGTCTCATCAGGTTATCTGGTGGGAGTCAAACTTGCAACCCTCCCGCCTCAGCCTCCCAAGTGTTGGACTATAGATCGCACCAACACACGGTGCTTCGAAATCTCTAGACATTTTAAGAGGCTGCAAACATTTTCAGAGCGAAGACTAGTGCAGGCTGAAACAGACCTCGACATCAGCCTCTGACTGTGCATTTGTAGCGCTCCACCCAAGCAAAAGCCAGGCTTCTCAGGAGAGAAAGCGACCCGCCGCCAGGTGCGCACAGACAAAGGTCTACCTGAGGGTCACAGAGCAGAGGGTACTGTCACCTGGGACGGCACTGTGGGCAGCTGCGGCTTCCTGCCTGGGTCAGTGGGACTGTCGTGACATTACATGAATTCCCTCATCCCATAAATTAAACGTAAAAGCAAACAGCTCAGAGACAGAAGGGCAGGAAAGGCGGCAGCCAGGGAGGGGAGAAAAGCGACGCAGCTGAGAGGCAGGCTTCAGCACCAGTGCTGGGGGGGGGGGCAGACGGGGAGGAGGCTGAGTCAGGACACTCCTTCCTCATCCTCCCCCTCACATTCACTTTCCTTTGTGGCGTCGCCAAGTCCAATGGAGGCCAAAATAAAGCAAGAACTGCTCCAGCAGCGCGCAGGGGGCGGGCGGGGGGGGGGTCGTGGACTGGTGTCCGGCACGCACACCCCGGAGCCAGCCCAGCAGCCAGGCCCCGGCTCTGCCCTGCACGCTCCATTGTGTCCGTTTCCCACTCCCCCGCCCGCCCTGCCGCTTCCTCCTGGGCTCAGTATCTTGGACCGCGCTCAAGGCTGATGTGTTTCTCCCTTTCACAGGATATTTTCTTCAGAAGACAAAACAGGCAGCGAGGCGGCCGTGGCCTGGGAGCCACCTTGGGAAACCAGCAGAAAACGTAAAGCAACAAGGCTGGGTGCCCCGACAGATGCTCGAGAAGGGCTTGTGCACAGAAAGGTTGTCCAGAAAGGCGGATTTCCTGCTTTGAAAGCCTGTCGGGCTTGCTTATGGAGGAAGGGAAGGGAAGGGAGCGTACATCAGGCTTCTCTCACCTGAGGTCTCACACGCAGCGCTGGTCCCCGAGGGCACCCACAGGCCAGAGGGGCTGAAGGAGGGGCCAAAGCAGGAAGCCACGGAGACGCGGCGCCCCCCAGGACCTGTCCCCACCCTCCGGGGGTTCTGTGCCCGCCCCCAAACAGGGTCTCCACCAGCTGAGTGCATCCAGCAGACCCGACCAGCCTCCTCTGCAGAGCGGCTTTCCAAACAAAAACCTTTTTGAGAAGAACACGCGAGCTAGATCTTGTTCTGGCGAGAGGAAGTGACTTCTTAATAAAGCATTGACGGCGCCGTGCTAGCGCGGGAGATGCAGAAATTAAGCATTTGCGCTGTAAAGACTGAGTCCAGCCCCCAGTCTTCTGGCCACAGATCTACCTTGTCACCGCGAGTTCTCACCAGTGACTTCAGATATTCACAAGGGTTTTGACTGTAGATGAAAGCGTACTTCCCAGTGCTGAGGTTCAAGCCCCAGGCCTTCACACCAAGCTGTGGCTCCACCCACCCCACCTTGCTTTTTTAAATTTTGGGGTCGGGGACTTGCTAAGTCAGTAAGTTGCCCAGCCAGACTACCTTGTGACCCTCCTGCTCCAGCCTCCCCGAGTGCTGGCTGCAGGCCCGCCACTGGCTGGCTCCAGCTCAGGACCTACTAACAGTGCTTGCAGCCACAGCAAGGAAAGCCAGTGCGGCATCACAGAGATTGCTGCCCGCTCCTCCAGGATAGCCATGCTCCTGAGTGGGAGTGCAGACCCACGCAAGCAGCTGCCGTCCTTCCTGGGCGTGGTGGAGGAGTGAGGTCACCAGTCATCCTCTTAGAGCTGAAAAGGGGCACTCCAGGTCATGACACAAGTGTGAGGTGAAGTGTACAACCGACCCAGAATGTCACACTCAGCCTGCTCAGAACTGACCTGGAGCAGCGTGGCCGAGCACAGCACGCCCTAGAGTGAGCCCTGTGTGCACGTGCACGTGGGGCTCGGACCTCAGTACAAACCCTTTCCAACTGTGGTCACCATCGGAAACAGCTAAGGAACTAGTCTATGGCTGGGTCCTGGGAGCAGGCAGAACTGACTCTGGAGCCCTAAGTGGCTGGACCTCTCCGCCCTCACCCCAAGTGGCCGCAGTGCGCAGAGGGCTGCAAAGGCCGAGCGGGCACTCAGCCTGTGGGAAGGAGCTGGGTCAGTGCAAATCTAAGGGACAGATCCACACCGTGAGAGAATCGTCAGAAACTTGGATCACGGTGGGGTCTTGTTCTGAGTTGTCCTTAGGTGGGACCAGACCTGGGAACAGCTGATCCTCGCACAAAGCAGCATTCATGAATTACATTTTTACTTCTGAAGTTCCCAATATGTAACAAACCAATGACAACGCCCCTCATTTTTCCTTCAAAGAAGCAGATTGAACAAAGCACATTTTCACACCCTGTCCTTCACCCACGCAGTCCAGCTCTGCCTTCCCAGCAAGTGGCACGTGTCATGTGTCTCATGACCTTTAAGAATATCGAAATTATCTCTAGCGTGAGACACCACGACTCACACGCTCAACTCCTGATCTGCAACACCTGTAATCCAACCAGCCCGCCGCGCACTGCAGCAGGGAGGGACAGTCAGCACGGAATTGCGGCGCACCCTGCACAATTGCGCTCTGTCTGTCCTTGGCACTGGATCTGGGCAGGGTTACTAAATTCTGAACAGAGCAGCGGAAGACAAGGAAAGGATCCAGCAAGGAGGGCGGGAACCAGCAGGCCACGAAGTGTGAGCGAGCGGAATCAGGAGAAACGTGGAGTCCAACTGCCGGTCCTCAGGGACGGGGCAGGCGGGGGCACAACACAGGGGGGCTGGGAGCCACTACTGGTCACCAAAGGCCCCAGTGCAGACTGGAGATGGAAAGCAGGAGGCGGGCGCGGGGCAGGCCGCGAGGAGAAAGGTGAGCGAAATCGCCGCAGGTACCCCGGGTGCCTACTAGGGACTGGGGGCTTCTCCACACATGGAGGACCAGAAGTCCCTTCTGCCATGGAGACCGAAGGGTAAGCAGAGGAAAGCAAGTTGAAGCAGGCGAAGGAGAGACCTGTGGACCTCACAAGCACACGCGTGACGCGGGAAGCGATCATGGGATCAAGAGGGCTCCTGCTGCGAGCTTCGGCACTGTCTCCGGGGCTGTGGGTTGGGATATGGCACCAGCCCACGCATGTGGCCACCTTGTGGCTGTGACCACAGGAGTGACTGAGGGTAGGATCTGCCCATCCCAGCTCCCGTGTCACCCTAACTCCTGTGTGGCCTGAGGTGGCACCAGGCCATGTCCACTCACTTGCCGTGCCCTTCCGTCCATTTCACTGCGCTGGAGCTCCCAGCAGCAACTCTAGAAGAAAAGAAGAGGCGGGGATGGGGCACGGCGGGCAGCAGGCCCTCCGGCAGGCCCCCCACCCTGAGTCCGGGAGGAGCCCTGTAACTCCAATGGTTGAGGTCCGAGCTCAGTCCCAGCTCTGCTGGGGCCTGAGCAGGTGCCACAGAGGTGGACCGAGCTCGGGCTCTGCTGCCTCATCTGGGCTTGGCAGGGCAGTTGCAGTGCAGAGACGGGACCGGGGAGGTCATGTGACTCAGCGCCAGCTCCTCAGTTGTAGGAGACACAGCCCTGCGATGTCACCCCAGCAGGCTTCCTATACACTAACAGGGAGGCCTCGCTGGGGCCTGGTCTTAGTGTTTGGCTGCTGGTGGACAGCACCTCTACCTGGCGCCTGGAGCCACATGCCCCTCCTGCAAGGCCTGTGCGTGCATGCGTGCATGCGTGTGTGCGTGCAGGTGAGGCCCTCTCTGGCCAACCCACAGCGCAGACATACGGAGCCCGGCCCCGGGCCCTGTGCTCACAAAGCATCACGTGATGAGCTGGAGCAGCCGCTCACATCTGTGGCCCCACCAGCCAGGCTTCCCGCTAGAGGAGGTGGCAGGGACGCTACAACGCTGAAGATTCCTAAGACATCCGTGGAGGCAAGGCCACAAAGTGAGCCCATAGTCACAACTCCCTTGCTGCAGACAGAAAACCCCTCTTGGTAGTTTTAAAATCTTTTTGCTGAACACAACCCTCTGGGGGACAGAGGAGAGCACCCTATCTGGAGCATTTTCTATGACTGTGCCCCTTGGCGAGTAACCCTCGGACTGGCATGGAAGGAGACCTTACTCACCCCTTTAATGTGGCCCCTAAGTTCATCTGGTTCCAGGTCATGCATTCAAGCTGAGAGGTCATCTGGTATAAGTTGTCACTGTTGGGAAACATTCAGAGTTAGATACAATC
>NDGN011449848.1:15396-39401 GCA_002564285.1 Tympanoctomys barrerae
CACACACACACACACACACACACGCTGTTCCTTCCAGAGCTTCGGGGTTTCCGATGGTCTTTCGAGTGCAAGGCTCCCCATCTTGCAGCCTCACAGATGGGTCTCTGCTTCATCGCACAATCTCAAGCCCACACCGCAGGGGCCAGAGTGGCTTGGTGGCTCCGGGAGTTTGTGCAGGTATAAACTTTGCAGGGTAGAGGCTGAAGGGAGGGAGCCTCCAAAGGGGACACAGCCTGGACAGCTCAGCATTAAAGTTAAAGGCCCGGAGCCAGAGCCAAAAGACAGCAGATTAATTATTCGTGAAGAGACCATTAAGTTGTTTTAATCAAAAGGATAAGTATCCTGTGGATTATGAGAGCCTGAAAAGTCAGCCCCTGGTGACAGATGGCGAGTGCCCAAGGGTGTGACAGCAATGGAGGAGGTGGCAGGCACGGCAGGCAGAGGAATTATGCTCTGGACATTTTACAAGCCGGCAATAGTCAAGTAGCATTTTTTTTTTTAATCCAAAAAAGCAAAAACAAAGACCAGTGTTCTACGATGAGACCCCAAAGAGAAACTACAGGAGCAACCACGGACACCAAGCAGCGCCTGCTCGTTCTGCATGGTTCTCTCCTTCCTAGAAACCCAGCAACACAAGCTGCGATCAACAGCTACAGTGAATGCATTTTTTAAAAACTTATCACAGTAAAAGCAGACTGCTGCGAATGCGCCTCAAAATCCCCCCCTCGCCTTGCGCACACTCATCCGTCCTCGCCCTCCTGCAGCAGCTCTGGAGTCCTCTTTCCTGAGAGTTTTCAGTCCCACTGGTGTGGCTGCCTCAGTGTCCAGAACTGATGCACAATGTTGACCTTCCGGGGCTCTTTTGGCTGTGGGAAGCCGCCCAGAAGCAGATCTGCTGAATAAGGTGGGTGAGAACACAACCCAGTGCTTTCCCGAGCTGTCTTTCTGGTGGGCAGCGCTCTGCAGCAGCATGCACCACTTTATGATCCTACCTCATAAAGACACAAGGACTTCCAGAACCGCTTCACAAAGTGGAGCGAGCAGAGGGCTAAGTGTGAGTGAGACAGGAAAGAGCACTGTGGGGGACGCATGGCCGCGTGTCCTGCGCTACATTTCTTTTCACTTAAACATTCAGCATCCACATATTTCAACTGCTCCTTGTAGATCAAGTACCAGAAACTTCCCACACTGCTAAGTCCTAGTAGGAACACCTTTGTGCCTGAACTGAAATAGTTAACCATGAAATTTGAGACCCGAGAGATTAATGGCCTACCTGGGAACCATGGTCCAAACATATTTTGTCACCCACCTTCACGCAGAAGTGAAAGATAAGAAGCCTCCACTCACTAATGTGTGATATCGGATGGCAAATCCTGGACAGCCTTTGTCAAGAAATTCCTTTCAGTTGCTTCACTGGGCAACACTCATTTTTACTCACAGAGGGTTTTCCTCTAGCCAAATAAACTGGGGACTAGAGGGGTCAGAGAGATACGAGGGACGAGGGACGAGGAAATCTTGAACTCCATGCCTGCTGAGAAGCCCGATAAATCCTGGTGGAGTCCGTTTGACCACCCCACCCCCGAATCATCACCCTGAGAATTATCTGGAACTCCTCTGTGGCAGATCCAGAGGTTCAGGAGGAACTTAGCTTCGAGGGAAGTCTGCTTTCAAAGAGCAAAGTGACTTCAAACTCCACTTTATTGGCCGGTGAGTACCTGGCCCGGTGCTCCCCCCACGACCGGCTGAGCACCATGCTCCTGTGGTACCCTACATACCAATGCGAAAAAAACACTAAGTCTCCCGCGGCAGCTGCCCGGTGTGCAGCGGCCGCCGCCGTGCTGGTCGGTGCCACTGTGTTTCGCAATTCCATGAATTCCTGCTGGAAGGCTGGCGTAATTAATTCCTGAAGGACCCCAACTTTTATTAGAAGAGCCGTGGGCCGCATTCAGCACCAGGGAGCTCCCTGAACTTTCCCCGGGCTGACAGTTCATTAATAAGCGGCCCCCTCCACAGCCTTGCCCGCACTGGGTTTTGTTCTCCTGCGCCTTTTCATCAAGCAATCCATTTATTAATCTTGCCATTAATCTCGGCCAGCAGGCATTGTATTCCCCAGGTAGCTCTATATTTTTGTCACTGATTTTCAAAAACTGTTCACCAACTGGAATCACTCAGCTCCTGCTGACAATTTTTGGAGGCCCTCACGGGAGGTGGGATCTTTCTCAAATTATGTAATTCTTGCATAAGACTGAGAGTGTGATGACTTTCAAGACAGCTTGGAAACCAGACGAGGGAGCCACCAACGCTTTTGTGCAAGGCTGAACGAATCCCAAGCCAGGAGCTTCATGAGGCAGGGATTTCCTCCGACACAAAGCCTCGCCCTGCTGGTCCCCAGGCTGCCTCTGTGGAAGCACCCAGAGAAGACATCTCAATGGTATGTCCTCGGTCCTCTGAGAGTAGACTTTCTCAAATACAGGGCCTGGGCCTTTATCCACGCCTCTTCCCCACAGCCACTTCGTGGTCACTCTGTCCTGCCCTGTCTGGAAATAAGACTGGCTACGTTTGGATACATGCAGTATTTTTAAATGAATTTCGTTCTGCCCCACGTCGGGTGGTTCCTAGCAAGTGCCCAGCTGCATGTGTGGAACCCAGGATGTGTCTACTGCGTGCAGCATTCGGCAGGGGTGCGAGCTGGCAAATCCCAGGGCCGCTCTCCGCCCCTCAGGGTTGTTTTTGTTTTCCTGGTAAATGGCAACATCAGTCAGCCTCAGATGGCGGAGTGCTGAGGCCCTCGCGGCCCTCAGAAGATGGCGCAGACAATAGACTTTAATTTCTCCCATGTACAGATTTCCAACAATGTGTCACCACTCCTGGTTGGCTCGAGACAGCCCTTCAAGGTGGGTTCACAGTGACCTCCACTCAGCAGGCAACACTGGAACTGCCCGCTGCTGGCAGCCCGGGTGTCCTGCGCCTGCCTGGCATCCTGTGCCTGCCTGGCCCTGGGCGTGCTGGCGCTCCCAGGCAGCCTGTGCTCCTCTGAGGGCTGTGTGCCAGGCTGGGGGAGCAGTGTGGCCTGACTCCTAAGAGCTCAAGGACACAGGACACCCTCAGCCTCCAGGCTTGCTGAGGAGGGTGCACGCTCTTGCAGCACTCAGACACACACACACACACACACACACACACACACACACAGGCCCTCCTGAGCCCAGCTTGAAAACTGCTAGCCCAGAGAGAAGTGAGAAAGGGCTTTCAAAAAAGAAATAAATAAATAAAGAAAGAAAGAAAGAAAGAAAGAACGAACCCAGGTCAAACAACAACAAAGCAAAAAAAAAAAAAAAAAAGAAAAATAGGGTCAGGGATAGAGCCCCGTGCACAGCGCCTGCCTGACAAGCAGATGGTCCTGGGTTCAATTCACAGTACCAAAAAGAAGAAAAAGCTACTAATCATTTCCTAAAGGAGGAGAGAAGGTCAGCGCCGTGTCACCTACAACCTTCGATGGGGGGCCTGGCCAGCACAATTTTTGCTCTGGAGAGAGTGACATAGGCCAGTCACTGCGGCTGGCAGGAGCAGCAGAGAGCTCTAGCTGGAACCCTGGGACCAACACGGCTGGCTCCCAGGCCCTGGGGGCTGGGTCACACAAGGCTCACCATGGACACCCACAGAAAGAGGCGGCAGCGACCTCGGGAAAGACGTGGCCTCTGGCAAACGAAGCAGCCAATTGTTACGTGACCGCTGCGGATGCCAGGGGAGATCAGGCGGCTCGGGTCCCAGTGACCCCCATGTCACGTAGGCAGCCCCACCCGCCCAGCTCCCCCTGCCCGGAAGTGAACTCTGAAACCGAAGGCTGCCAAAATATATCCCAAGAACCACCGTGTCCTTTATATGTTTTTAAGTAGATCTTTTTAAAAGCCCTCGTTTCCTATGTAAGACATGTTTGAAGTTGGAGGTACGGGAAAGAGGGAAGAGAATTCTGTAGCTGCGATTAATGCAAGTTGGAGTAAAATAAAAGGAAGTCAGTCTGAGCAAAAGGGGAACTTAAAAGGAAATCGGTAGTAGATCATATAGAGTTTGTTTTGGCCTGCACTGCAGTGTGAGTGAGCTCTCGACCTCTGTACGAAAAGAAAGGAAGAAGAAAGCCCCAGCCGCTATCTAGCCGGCTCCTCCCTCTCCAGGGCCACCCGACTCGCCCCACTCGAGGGCATGCTCATCTCCAAGTGCCTCCCAAGTGTGTTCACGAGCCGCCGGGAGGAAGAGTCCACCTCACCACCGGAACGCAGCCCGCGGCTTCTTCTGCCTCGTGGCTGCTGCGTCTGCTACGCGGCTCCGACGTAGCAGAAGTAAACTCCCCGTGAGATCCAAGCCCCAGAAGTGCCAACCTGGAGCACGGCAGCGATGGCTGGCACCACCGACGGAGGGCTTCACGCTCCACAGGGGACGTGGCCCTGCTGGCCCAGTGCACCGCCACATCGTGCAGGGACGCAGCGCAGTCGCCTTGCGGGCCACCCTGAGCACTTACTTCACACGCTGTCCTGTTACTGTCACTCCTCTTGAGCTCCCAGCTCACTGGGGAAAAAAATCCCACTGGGATTCTATTTCTATTCACACAAGAGGTACAGGCTCCCCCATCCCTGGAAATGAGTTCAATGCGACCACCCAGGAAAAAGCACCGAGCCTCACCACCGCCCTCCTACACTCTGCCTGCGTGCCATTCACAGAGCCGGGCGCACAAGAAGGGCCTAATTTTTTGAGCTCGAGCTGTCCTCTGATTGACGTCTGTGTTGAAACCCAGATCAGAAGGTGAGCTGCACACTGCCCTGTAGACCTGGAGCCACATGGAGCTCTGTGGTCACGAAGGAGGCTTCTGCCAGCGTGAAGAGGCCACCACGCAGGGCCACGCCACCTGCAGCTCATGCTCCCCGGGCTAGTGTGGTGCTCCCTGTGCAAAGGGACAAACAGGGCAAGAGGGAAGACCATCATCTCACTGGCAGCGCAGTGGCCAGAGGAAGCTGTGCAAGGCCAGTAGGAGGGAGGGAGGATGTCCTTAGGTAGGTGAAGCTGAGCCACACGTGGACACTGAGCCACGTGTGAGGAAGCGGGCACACGTTGAGACCGTGAAGTGAACTGAAATAAATCAGACTCACGGCTTAAGCACCATGTGGCTTCTCTTCTATAAGAAACCCAAAGTATAAAGACCAAAATGAAAGGTGAACGCTAGAAACGGAAACACATCGTTGTAAAAGGGGAGACGACAAGGAGATGAGGAATGGAGTAAGAAAAATGATGGTGCGTTGGGTCGAGGGAGCAAGTCCCCATGATGACTATAACGCACTAGTAAAAGTCAGGTGCAAGCGGTGCTAACAGGAAAGCCAATGCTGCACCCAGTTTTGAAAGCAGTGTGAGGCTCACCCCACAATAGGGGCCCAGGGAGGCCAGCGGGCAAGAGGCAGAGGGGCTGAGGGGCAGCCAGGGACAGCCCCCCGCCTCCACTGGCAGAAAGAGGTGCATAACGGGGCTGGACGTGGATGCCCCACTCCAGGAGGCTGGGGCAGCCCTCACTCTGGTGTGAGCCCAGAAGCACGCTTCTCCAGGATGGGATCGGGTTGTTGGCTGGGATTTTTTTAGGTGGCCCGAGCTGAGCTGACCAGCAGCACCCACGCAGTGGGAAGGGTGGGGCTGCAGAAGCCAGGGCGCGAAGGCAACTTCTTTCTGGGCTGAGGTTCCAGGAGGACACACCCTTGCTCGACAAGCACCCACAGGGAAAAGCCAGGCCCAACCCTGAAGCTCGCCTTCTTTCTCCTGGCAGCCCGCAGAATGGGTGGGCAGCAGACGGACAGCAGGACTGGCACAGCTGTGAGAAACAGCCCGTGTGTGGGAAGCCCACTGACAACGCTGACTCCAGAGGCGTGCGGCCTCCACAGTCCTCCACCATACAGAACACCTGCTCTGGCCCTCTCTGTCCCCCTTGGGGCATCAGTGTTCTTCTCTGTAAAGGCGTGATAACCCTGCTGGCTGTTGTCACATGGGCCTGCAAAGTCCACCTAAGCAAGACACTAAGGACAGCATGCACAGCGCCGCACCGTGCACCCACATGAGTCCTGGCACCTCGGGCGGTCAGGGGGGGCAAAGAACCCTGAGGGGAAGTGAGCACAGCCAGCCAAGTGCTCCGCGCGACCCTACGTCCACCCCTTGTGGTCACTGGGTCCTAAAAGGGCCAGCATCCAGTTTCAGAATTCTTCGAGAGCTTGGGACAAAATCCTCACCACCTTCAACGTTGGGAGGAGGCTGGGAAAACAGCCCCAACCTCCCCATAGGCCAATTCCCACCCCTCCTGTGCACATCCGCACCCAGATGCATGCAGCTCTGATCCGATCTGACCTGGTAGACCTGCTACTTGACAGAGGGGAGGGGACACGCAGGGGACAAGGGAAGAGCTGGGACTTCAAGACCATCCTCTCCAAAGGCAGACTTGAGTTAGACATTGCTCATTTAATATCAGATGCGTTCCAGGCCCCAGCATGGGGAGCCCAACCTCTCTATGGGGAGAGGGTGCTGAGCTGCTGTCTCACGGGGTCATGGGTCAGCCTTTGTCCGAGCCCCCCAAATTTAGACCCAGGGATCACTGGGAACACCAATGAATATCTCAAATTCAGAAGTTAAGCCACTGAGCCATTTCTACCGACTCTACTGTTTTTCAAACACTGCATTCACAGAAATATTTAAATGCACCTCAAACTTTTTTTAGGAGAGGAAAAGAAGAAACCTGTATAATTGGAGCAATGTAGGTGGTGCACAGACACCTTCTTGCACATGACCTTGGCAAAGTGGTCAGTGAGGTGAAGGTCAAGGTCCGGACTCAGTGTCACCTCTTTCCACACAGCTCAGATTTTTTTTTTTTTGATTATTATTTTTTTTAAGACAGGGTCATGTTACTCAATTCAGGCTGGTCTTGAGCACACTCTCTAGGTTTGGCTGGTTTAGAACTCACAACGACCTCCCTGCCTCAGCCTCCAGATTACTGGGATTACAGGTGTGTGTGCCACCAAACCCAGTTTTAGATTATTTTTTGAAATGCTTTGGAAATTTGTGTGAAAGAAGAAAGTGGTACTTTTATGAGGTTTGTATCAAAACAAGAAAGGAGAGATAAGCAAGCATTTCTGAAAGGCTGAAAAGAAAAAAATTGCTTTCTACAGGGGCCAGGTGGGAAGCTAGAGAAGAAAATGGAAACGTTTTGTGCACAAACTGCTCCGAGGTCTGGGTGCAGCTCTGCACCAGGCCGTTCTAGCAGGACAGGGCCCGGGACGCAACCTCCGGCACTGCAAAAAAGAAAGCAAAACCCAGTCCCAGGGGCGCAGCTCAGCAGCAGAGCACGTGCTTGGCATACAGGAGGCCCTGGGCTTCACCAGCCGCCGTGTGCATGTGCGCACCCACACCTACACACCTAGGCACGCACACAGGCACAGGTGCACACACGCGGGCACAATATCTGAGTGACCCTCCTACTTGGCCACAAATTCATTCCTAAAACCCATGCAGGGACTTTTCATGGGGAGCTGCTATTTAAGAGCAACTTTAATCCAGACTCCTCCACCTTCTGGGCTGCTCCACCCTGGCCCTGCGGGAACCCACAGGGCTAGGCTGGCCTGGCAGGGAGCAAGCAGGGTACATGCAGGGCTCTGCCCGACTCTGGCAAGGGGCTGCACCCCAAGGACCCCAAAGCCCCAAACAGTGCCCACTCCCACACCACAGCCTTCCTTTGGCCTGGGGTGCGACCAGGGCGAGACCACAGAGGTCAGGAGGAAGAGGCAGCCCAAGGTCTTCCCATGGGAATGGTTCCAGCCACCTCCCCTGCTACCTGGACAAGAGCAAGGACACCCTGACCGTGGACAGGAAGGAGCAGCTCTAGATGTCAGCAGCGCTGCCACCCGCTGGGGAGGAGGGGGCACACTGGGCTCCAGTGGAATGCCAGCGGTGATGGGTGTGGGGGCAGGACTTGTACCAGGACAGAGCTGGCGTCCAGCAAGGAGGGAGGGAAGGAGGAGGGGGCCTAGCGCTGTGTGTGCTGCGCAGCCCGCACACTTCTCCGCCTCCTCCCCCAGAACAGCGAGCAGATTCCACAAACTGATTAGGCATTTGCCCGCTTGGATCTTCACGAGTTGCAAAACCGGCAGGCTCGGGCCTCAGACCCAGAGGAAGCACTGCCGCTCCCAGCTCCCAGGAAGCCAAGGCCCAGGGCAGGGCCGGCAGCCGGCCTCCACCTGCGGGGGGCGGGAGGGGGCGGAGCGGAGGTCCTCCAGGCGCAGCTCTTCCTTCCTTCATTACCTCACTGCCTCCTTCCCTTGACGTCAGCCTCCGTCCCGCCATCCCCGCCAGGAGGGGCTGGGGGCAGCCAGTGTCAGGACCCCGAGGCAGCGCGGAGGAGGGGCAGAGAGTGCGGCAGCTCTCCCACCCAGCACCCCCAGCCCAGGCGCCCCCAGCCACGGTTACCAAGCAACCCTATCTGGACGCAGGACACCCGCCAAGTTCACCTAAAGTTGAAGAATACGTCTGGGGGAGAGGTGGTGGAGGGGAGTGGAGAACTGGAGGGAGGCACGGCCCAGCAAGCGGAAGTGGCACACACAGGTGGCACAGGTCCAGCGGGTCCCCACCAGGCTGGGGGACCTCCCCACAGGTGCTGGGGGGCAGGATGGGCCAGGGCTGCATGCGCTGTCGGGTCGCACCCTTCCTGGAGCCCAAGGGGCTGGCTTGCGGAAGATGGGGTGGGGGTTCACACTTTTGCCCAGGAAAGTTAAAAGCCCAGAGGTCAGGCCAGCAGCTGGACACAGACCAGGAGAGGCGGTGGCTCTCGCTGGCCCGTTGGGATGGCTGTCCCATGTCCCAGCCTCCTACCTGCTGTACGGAGTCCGCAGCAGCAGTGCCTGACTGCCTGCACAGCTATCTGTGGGGGTGTGGCAGCCGTAGACCGGTGGTGGCACGGAGTACTGCTGCTCGCCTGGTGAGAGGCAGAGGGGTGGGGTGAGTTGCCTGGGGCCATGGGAGCAGGGGACAGGGGTGCTCCCAGGCAGACCGACAGACGCACTCACCCAGCGACCCCTGCTGCCCCATGGGGTCCTCATGCTTGAAGGAGTGGCTGGGCAGCTGTGCGGCATGGTGGGAGGGCGCATGGCCATAGCCCGGCGTGCCATCGAAGGTGACCGTGCTGTACCCTGTGGGGCAGAGAGAAGCACAGGTCAGCGGGTGTGGGGTGACCGAGGAGGGACACAGTCTGTGCCAAAACGGGCGAGGTACAGTGACTGCACGGATTCACAGCCACCATGGCCTTGAGGTGGCCTTGGGACTTGTCCTCACTTCCCAACTTAAACTCAGCCCTAAGTCTGTCTTGGCTTCCGGCTTCCGAGGGGACAGGGGACACAGGAGCCTCTGCACTCAGCCTTAGAGTTAAGTACAAAGCTCCTCATAGCTTGACAGAGAAAGTCGTTCTCCCCAAAACAGTGTGGGGCTCTGGACCAGCAGGGCTATGCAGTCTGGTGTTGGAGGGGAGAGAAATCACTCAGCCATCTGCTCTGGAGGGACTCCCGACACACAGCCTTCCAAGTGTGCACATCACCCCTTACCCCATCTTCTACAGCAGTGCCCAAGTGTGCGGGTACCGCATTACCCCTTACCCCATCTTCTACAGCAGTGCCCAGAAGCTCCTTCGTTGCCCCGAAGGCGGGAGCAGACTAAGTGTCTCACTTGAGAGCCAAGGTCTTGTGTGAAGGCTCTGACATGGTTTTAAACGCACACTCCAGAGAGGCTGGAGGAAGTGTCCTGGGGGCAGTGTGGCCCTGGACCCTGGTCTCCAACTTGGGCTCCTCCCTCCTGGGCCAGTCCAGTGCCTTCCCCTGTATGGGGTGCCCAGGCCCCCAGATTCTAAGACAAAGGCTCCTCATACCTGCTCTCGCCCCTATGGCTTGTGGTCCAGCATCTGCAATGACAAGTTTTCCAAAAGGTGCTCTGTACAGAGCCAGGACTCCAGCTACCCCTACCTGGGTTCCGTCCTAACTCTGAGGCCCCAGAGAGCAGGGAAGGAGTGGGTGCATCCTAAGCACCTGGGCACTGACTGGCGACTGGAGGGGCCCCCAGGTCTCACCCTCTGTGCTACCCCAAGGGCCTCCATTTCCTGCCCACTAAGTGGGCAGAGATGCCCAGTCATGAGTGTGCCCTGAAGGTGGGTAGGCACCAGGGTTTGCTCCTGTGTCAGGCCCATGAGTCAGCAATGAAATTTGGTTCTGAGCATCCAATTTTGCCCAAGGGAAACCGTATTGCTGGAAGAATTTTTTTAATAAGGAGGAAGAGAAAAGCAACCAAGAGAATTTCTCTAGAGGAACTCTTCCCCCATTCTGAGCTGAGGAGCAGGCCTCCAGCGGAGGTCCCACAAGCTCTTGGGAACAGAGGCTGTAGGTCCCAGGCTATAACTCTGCACCCCAGAACTCTGGCCTCATAATGCCAACACCCATAGATGGGACTCAGACCTTGCTGGCCAGGCAGCCTCAAGACCCCTCCATGGGTCTGCAGTAAGCACCAGACTTAATCAGCAGCGGGACTCAGGGTGACTGGGGAGCTTTCCTCGGGTCCGCCTATATGATGCAGCGATCCCAGCTCCAAGGTGGTGCCTTTCCCACAGTGTGGCGCCCTGGAAAGACCTTGACCCAGCTTGCAGGAAGGCAGGCACTTCCAGCTGGGACAGGGGTGCAGAGGGAGGATAGAGGGATGGAGGCGCAGAGAGGGCTGGAAAAGGACCACTGCAGCTGCAGGAGGACGGGGAATTTCTCCTCAGTAAAATACAAAACACCGGCCTCAAGTGGCCGCCTGTGGCACCCTTGGTCCTCAGGCAAGGCTGGTCTCTAACAGCCCTGAGACAGCTGGGCGGGGCCCAGGCCTAGGTTAGGAGCCCCATTCTTGGGGGAGGGGAGGCTGGGAGGGTCTGGCAGGCAAGTGTTCTTTCTGTTCCCAGGCCCTGTTTTGGGGCTGGGGCAGAAAAGGCTGACTTCGCAACCCTCACGCCCTGGATGAGGGCTCCGATCGTGTGCACCTCCAGTAGCGCAACCTATCTCAGGGTCGGCGGGGGTGGGGAGCAGCAGAGGGCAAGGGATCCCTGGAGCATGGCCCCTGTGAGGCCTGGTTCAAGCCCCAGACCCTTCCTCTCACAGCAATGCAAAAGAAATCCCCTGCCAGAAACTGGCGCCCGCGGTCAGCTACAGGGGTTCAGCCAAGTCCCCCGTCTGTCCTGCGCCTGTCACAGGGTAGGTGCTCAGCATTTGCTAACGAAATGCTCAGATTGGGCTGCCAGCTGCACCTAAGAAACACATAAAATGAATGCTCTGCAGGAAATAGAGGGTTTGAGCCCCGGGCAGTGCCCGCCTCGGGCTCAGATCCATTAGGTGCCTGATTTAGTGGCAGGTACCCAGAGCTGGCCTAGACTTTGGCCTTGGACTACTGATGGGAGGATGCCGACACCTTGGCTTCTGTGGTCCTGCACTCCTGGGAGAGCCACAGGGACCCCCCAAAACCCTAGGAAGAAATACGGGATCTGAGGGTCAAGACCTGCCCTGCTGCCTCTGGAGGAGAGAGGTTTAAAGGGCTCCTCACACGGCCCCCAGCTGTCAGGTTTAGCCCAAGGCTGAGCAAGCCCGGCTTTTCATCTACATTTCTATAGGAAAGTAAAGGACTCCGGGAAGACTGGAAGCTGCCTGCAAGTTCTGACCCTGCTCTGGGAATCCCTCCCCCTCGGGCTTTCCCCACGAGGCAGAGAGCCGAGCTGGACCGAAAAAAAGACTGCCTTCGTGCTCCACGGGGTGGACCCGCAGCTTCTCGCTGGAACGGCAGGCCTCCCCCAGTGGCAGCACACACCTGCGGCTTCTTGCTGCGCGGCTGCTGACCCCGGGAGGTCTGGGTGCCTCTGCGCTTTGCCTTCAGAGTCCTGAGCCCCCGAAGGCCGACCCAAACCCCAGACGGCTCATCTCACTTCCCCTCTCACAGCTGGGGAAGCAAAGGCCCCCCAGGGCTAGTATCGCCTGTCTCTTGAATAAAGATGGTGGGTGCGTTTGGAACGCGACCCTCTGCTGCTCACAAGGGCTGACTTGACCCCACGCTCCACAGTATGGAACATTTAATTCAGGAAAGCATGGGAAATCCAGGCTTGGTATCACTTGCCTGTAATCTCAGCACTCCCGTGAGGCCAAAGTAGGACGATCAACACCAGTCCCAAGCTACCCTCAGAGATATAGGGAGTTCAAGGCCCACCTGGACCTTGTCTCAAAAAATCAAAAACAAAACAGAAAAGTATAGGCACTTCCTGGACCTGGTAGGGTGCGGTTCCTTAGCCCTAGAGATTTCGGATACTTGGGGTAGAAAGAGTGGCTCTGGTTTCATAGGACATGAGCGGGGGAACCGATGCTCCCGGCTGGATGAAGAAGAGAACGGTGGGAGAACAGAGCCAGGAGTCTTAGGGGGCGAATCGCCTCCCCTTCCGCCTCACACACCACACCAACCGCTCACTCCTGAGCCCGCACTAAATTTTGCTCCAGGAAAAGCGCGGCCATTGTGTTGGGAAAGCGTTTCCTAAAATATCGAATCAAACCAAATTAGATTTTCAACCGCAAGAAAAGCAATTGAACTCAACAAAAAAGCCACTTTGACGTCTCACTTTTCTGGTTTGTGCTGGCCCTGAAGAGAGGCGGAGGGCGCTGCACAGGGTGCAGGAGAGGGCACAGAGGCAGTCCTGGCTCTTGCCCGTCTGGGGAAACTTCCCAGCTGAGCCGTGCGCTAGCGCAGAGAGAGGTACCCAGCGCACAAAGAGCAGGGTACAAGGGCCTGGGGCCGCTGCCCGCGTGGTACAGTCCTACTAGACTACCACGTCCAAGAGTCACACATGGACGCGGACACTGTCCCCAAGGCCAGGTGATTGCAAGGCTGCCTTCCTGCGTGCTCAACGTGAAGCAGTCCCCCTCCACGGCTGAGACGCCTTCACCGCAGGGGCGCGCAGGTCCCACTCGGACGCTCGGCCCCGACGCCTGAGAAGCCCGCCGCTGGCCGCAAAGCGTCGGTGCCCTGGGTAAGGAAACCTATCCCCAAGCAGAGCAAGACCTGCAGAGAGCCACTTCCCTGCCCCTGGAGACGCACAGCCGAGGTGCTCCTGGGCTCCGCGGGCCTAGGCGCCTCCCGCCTCCAGCGAACCGTCGGGCGGCTGAGAGAGCTAGACCTGGCGCTGTGCGCACCGTCGCCCGGGAAGGAGGCGGAGCGCCGGGTGCAGTGAGGGAGGGAGCGGCCCTGGGGGCTGCTGCGGGGAGCCCACTCACCCTGGTTGCGGATGGCGGGCTGGCTCTCCAGGCAGCTGGGCAAGTACGGCGCGTTGGGGAACATCCGGGCCTGGCCCGAAGACGCCTGGGCGGGCGGCGGGGGCCCGAAGGGTCCGTAGCGGCAGGCCCCGGCGGTGCCGGTGAACTGGCCAGAGAAGTGCACGGTGAAGGCGCTCAGACACTGCTCCTCGTGCGCCTCGGCGCCGCCCCAGCTCGGCTCCTGCTTGATGAACGAATGCGGCGGCGGCGGCGGCGGGGCGGGCGGCGGCGCGGGGCCGCCCAGGGAGCCGTAGGCCGGGGCACCGGGGGGTGCGAAGTCCAACACCGGCGCCCACTGCGCAGCGCCGCTCACGGGCAGCGAGCAGCCGCCGCCGCCCGCCAGCGAGGGCACCGCGGGCAGCAGTGCGTTCAGGTCCCGCACGTCCGAGCCCATGGGTACCGTTCGCCGTTCCTGGCTAGGGACGACGGGCGCCCCACGCGACAGCGCCTGCCTGGGCCCCGACGCCGCCTTGGCCGCGGGCTCGGAGCAGGCGCGCACGTGGAGCCTGAGCCGCTGGAAAGCGCGGGACCCGGACTCGCTGCGCCCGGGCTGCGAGCGAGGGGGGGGGGGCGAGCTGCAGAGCCGCGGGCGTGGGCGCTGCCTTGAACTCCTTACCCCGGCTGCCTGGCTGCCCCCGGCTTCCCAAAGCTCAAATACGAGGGGCCGGCGCCGGGGGGAGGAGGAGGAGCCAGCGGGCCGGGCCGCGCCGCGCCATTCACACTGCGCCCGCCCGGAGGGCGGGCGAGGCGCTCGGCTTCGAGGGCGCCCTCGGCGGGGGCGGGGTGGGGGCGGAACCCCAAGACCCCCACAGTCACCTCCCTCCCTCCTGGCCTCCTCCTCTCCAGCCGCCGCGCTCCCTCTGCCTCCCCTCCAGCCTGCCCGCGATAGGGGCTCGCGGCCTGGCTGTCCCTCGGGTGAGCCAAGGGTCCCTTCAGCACCGGGGCGGCGGGATGACGGCGGGGGCAGCGGGTCTGGTGGGAGGGTTGGAGGGGGGAAGACTGCAGGAAGGGATGGAGGGCGGAACTTAGGAGCGCCCCAGAGCTCTCGGGCCCGGAGAGGACTCCTCGGCTTCTCGCCTTCTTCCCGAGATTCTGGGGAGGGGTCAGTCCTAGAGATCGAGATCCGAGGCGAAGACGCCCTGGGTTGGGGCCCTTCGGGGCTTCACCGATCACCTGGTGGACAGTTTCAATGTGAGGAGGGCTGCGGCCGGCGGGAGGAGCATCTGCTACGGTCAAGCCGGGATGCTGCGGCTAGCGGAGAGAAGTTGGGCCGCCCCGGGCCTGTGTCGGCTCTGTGCAGCGCCCGGCGGCCCCCTGTTGGGGAGGAGAGGAAACCGGTAGGCTCCTGGGCGTAGGCGGGCAGATGGGCGCCTGGAGCCCTCCGCTCGAGCCCGAGGTTCGGCCCTGGGTCCATTTTCAGGCCAGGAGGCTCGAGCCAGGCTGGCCACCGGGTGGGGACTGGAGCCTTTCCCTCCTGCGAGGCAGCGTGCGCCTTTGGGAATGCGGAGCGTGTAGCTTCGATGAAACAGACTCCAGCCGGTAGTTCCTTCGAGCCCCGCGCCAGGCGGGGTTGGGGCTACTTTTATTGTGGTTTTTGGTTTCTGTAACGCGCATTTCTACGGTTCGTGGAAACGCCCAGAGCTCCGGGAGGCGTCGGCGACGGCACAGCCTGGGACGGCCAGGCGCGGGAGGGAAGCCGGGCGCACCGGCCCGCAGCGGCTGGCTGGGAGGAGCTCGGTCCCCGCTCAGCCTGCGGCGCTGAATCGCTATAGTCACAGTTTTGCGAAGAAACCGAGCGTCCCCGCGGCCTTGATTTACCACTTTGGTTTTCACTCCCGTGCTGTCTATGTTGCCGCTACTAAGTTCTGTCTGTGGACCGGAGACTTTCGGCTCCGGAGATTCAGGCCGAAGGCAACGCCCTCCTGGGCTTACGGTGCGCGCCAGAGGCGCTGGAGAACCCGAGGACCCAGGCTGGCGAAGAAGCTGCGCGAGCCCCGTGGTCCTCCTTCCTGCGCCGCTCTCGAGCTCCGCTGTGCGCACTTTCCTTTCATCTTTTTCCATTTAAGAAACAAAGGGTTCCTAACTTTTTCGCTTCGCAAACGCAAACACACTCTTAGAAAAAAAGGCGTGCAAGCCCTCGCTGGAGCCCAGATCCTGCGGTGAGGCGGCTGAGAGAGGCGCGCATTGGAGCCTCATTGGACTCTTGGGCCCTAAGAGGGGACCTCGCTCAGGCCTGGTGGACCCTGAAGCGCCCCAAATCCTTTCCTCTCCCTCTCTCCTCCCCACCTTTAATTTCAACTTGGAATTCGTTTTGTTTTTGTTTTCCTTAGCTAGAACTCAAGCGCTGTGCTTCAGGAGAGCCTAGAATGCAAAAGCGGAGCTGCAAAGCCCAGACAGGTTGTTTGTGTTCTCTACTTCGCAAGTTTTTGGGGGGCGGGGCAGTAATCCAGAGAGAGGATCTGACCCCAAGCTGGGTGACACCAAGTCTCTGCCCCACATTTAAAAAAAATAATAATAATGTTTTGCCGGTGGTGGAGGGTGAGAGTGAGTAGTCTGGGTGCTGGAGAGGCGTACGAAACAGCCATGGACCCCGAAACCCTGCCGTTGGTTTTCTTGGGGTCTCTGAGAGTGGCAGAGAGAGTGCAGTTCCCTTTTGACCCCAGGGTGCCTCAGCCTCTGTTCTTCAGCGCCCTCAGCGAAAGGAGTGCCTCCTTCTTTCTCCCTGGGGTCCTTAACTTCTCCCCCCCCCCCGCAGGGCAGAGGCCTCCTGCCCACCACAGGTCCCTCGCTCTTCTCCCGCCCGGTGGCCCGGGGAGGTGGACTTGGGCACCCAGATCTCTTGAGTCATCCCCATGCAGCTTTCGAGCTACAGCTCCGTGCTCTGAAAGGAAGGAACCCAGACCCAGACCAAGCGGGGAAGGGAGTGGGCACTGGTGGCCTGGACTGGGCTCGGCTCAGCGGCCACCCGCAGTGGTGCGGCCCTTGCCTGCCTTGCTTTCCTCGATCTAAAGCGGGAAACCCGCCGGGAAGTAGCACCCCCCTTATGGGCTAGAGCAGGTGTTGGGCTTTAACTGTGGCCAATGGTGATTTTCACTACCTTCCTTGCCCAAGCACAGCAGCAAAGTCCTAGTGGCAAAGCCGAGACCCTGCCTCCTCCAGCGACGGCCCTAGCCTCAATCCTGCCTCTCTGAGGCTCGGGAACGGGGCGGCAAGCAGGGAGCTCAGCCACTGGCCTGGCTTTCATATTGCGTTAGCTGTGGCGGTGAGGACCCCTCCCAGTTTTGTCCCACTCTTCTGCACCAGGCCAAGTGCAGTCCCAGCCGTAGCCACGGCTCAGCACCCCGCTCCCTGTTGGTCCAGGCGCCCACTGCCAGAGACCCTGAGTGAATAGGCAGCCTGCACCGTGTGCTTGGAGGCACAGGGCGAGGATGCCGGCCATGCCAGGGACCCTGCTCCTCAGCAGTGCAAGACTCTCGCCAGAAATCTCAAAATCAGATTGGACTGGCCACCAGCTCCCTCTCCAGCCCCTCTCTTCCTTTGAGTCGCCTCCATCTTTTTGACCAGCGTCCCATGCACAGTTGCCCCCGTGACAGACCCTGGGCCTGGGCAGAGCCCTTGAGCACCCGGGGTGCAGTGGGAACCCCTCTCCCGTCTGGAGCCTGGGGTTACTCTGTCCCCAAGTGCCCAGAGTCCCCACTGAAAGGATTCCACAGAGCTGCCTCTATTAGTGTACCGTAAATCTTTTTAAATTCTGGAACTAATTATATAGAGGATATGTCTCAATTTGTTCTGCATTAATGCCACGGCGGGGATGGAGGGGATGGAGGCCAGGCCACGGCTGCTCAGATACGTAGGCCCGTGAAATTGATGAACTGCGAGCTGCTTCCAGTCCCGTGTGCACCATCTGGAATTCCAGTCTGAGGTTACGATTAGAACTTCTGACCCCAGATTCAACTTTGAAACAAGGGGAAATGGGGGAAAGAAAAAAAAGAAAACAATTTATTCTGCACCTGTAAAAAAAAAAATCTGTACACAATCTTAAACACTGTCTATCTTAGCAAATTCTTTCCAAGTATTTCTTTTGTGTTTTAACCTATAAAAGATGATGGAGTGTATTTTTTAGACTTCAGTTTTATCTCGTCCCCTTTCCCAACTGTGCTTGGCTTAACAGTTGTTGGTTTGCCCTTAGATTTGGATTTAATTATGCAGGACCAAAATATTTCCCAGTAGATTAGCTTGCTAAATATGCCACTTGTGATTCCCCCCTTGAGAACCAGATTAATCACAGCTATCTACCTGCATCAGGAACCTTTCTTCCCCCACCCCACTGCTACTTATCTTACCCAACGTAACGAGAGGTTTTATTTAGGCCAATTTTTCCTTTTTTCTTTAGCAACTTGCTCCTTTATTTTCCCCTCACTTTGACTCCCTGAAGCAACGAAGAACCAGACAGCTCTGGAGAATCTGTAAAATTTATTAGCATAGAGGCTTAGACAAAGCGGGGTATAAATCACTCTGACGGATTAAGCTATAAAGCATCCCAATGAAGTCAGCCCCTTGCCAGGGTCCTGGTGTATAAATGTTCATATAAAACAAGGTATCCCATTATCTTCCAGGCTTTGTGTCTAAGGGTGCCCCAATGCTGCACTGGGACCCGGCGGGCGCTGGTGGAGGGGACCTTGTTTAAAGCCAAGTAGCACCCTGCCTGTGGCTCCCAATGTATGGCCCGAGGGCAACATCTCCACAGTTGGCTTTTGGAGTCTTCAGTAAAAAAGAAAATTAAGTGCGGTGTTTGCGATGGACAACAAAAGCTTAACTGGGGAAAAAGAAGGCAAAAGCCAGTGTTTCCTGTAGAGTGAGTCCCCACCCCAGGTCAGTTTGGCTTCACAAAGATCCACTCCTAAGGGGCGGGTTGGATGGATGTTGGGGCCCCTCCAGGAGCACCTGGCCTGGCAGTGCAGCGCCTGCCGGGAAGGAAGGATGCTGCTGCTGCTGCTGCGGTGCCCAGGCGCTGGGCGCTGGGCGGGGAGAGCTGGGAAGGGGAGTGGAGGAGGCTCCTGACGGGGTTTCCACCCAGATGCAGGCTCAGGGAGTGCTCAGGACAGGGCTCGCCCAAGTCTTGGGCTAGAGGGCATCCCCTGTCTTTGAGAAATGATTGTTCTCAGGTTTTTGTAAAAACTCAAGTTATCGCTAAGAAAAAGAAGGACCCTACTCTGTCCCTTGCTACTTCTAACAAAATCAACTCTTCCACCAGGCAGGCAGGTTGGGGTCACCTCTGGGGGCCAGCACCGCAGCAGCTGGGACACAGGGCTCACCCTCTCCCGGAAAGCAGTGCAGTACTGGGTTACTGAGGCCGGTGCTGGGCTGCGGGGTGGCCAGGTCGTCTCTGGGCCTCATGGGAGCATCAGGGTGGCCGTCTAGATAAAGCTGGGTCAGATCACCACCACCATGACTCGGTGGCTCTCGAAGTGCCTGGGAAGCCCAAATTCTCATCTGTTGTGAGCAGTAGGTGAGAGCTGGCCTGAAACTGCCTTAGCTGGAAGGAAGCCTGGAGGGCTGGCCGCTGCAGAGCTGACGAGATGGGTGCTGGCGGGCCAGGCTCCTCCTGAGAGCGCTCACTGAAGGAAAGGACCCCTCTCCATCTTGTGGGGCAGAGGCAAAGCGCCGCGCTGCCAGGAGTCCAGGCATTCTGTGGCAGCGTTGCTGGCTGAGCCCGCTGCAGTGGAGGGAAGAATCCTGGGCTAGGTATAAAACCTGGGTGGGTCCCCCCCTGGGAGGGAGCGGAAGCGCTGGGCTTTCTGCCTTCTTCTGTGTTCTGAGAGGATAAGAAACACAAAGCCAGGTGCCCAGAGTGAGACAGGACCCCCGATGCCTGCCTAGGGCCCAGGCAAGGGTGCAGGAGGCAGTGGCCAGGGTGGGTTCCAGTGACCTCTCAGGACCCTGGCAGGCTGTCCCTGTCACTGTGTGACCCTTCTTGAGGCCCTCCTGTACGGTCTTCCCATGGGTAGCTGCTCACTGAAGAACGCTGGCGTCCACGGGAGGCCTCAATCCCGGCTCTTGTGTGGCCTCAGCATTCTTTCCCTTGCTCTCTATGGGCGGGAATCTTCCTAGCTGTGAAATGGACCAGCAGAGCTGTCGCCTCCTGGAGAGCTGTGTATGGGGCGGGCCTGGGGTCGGAAGTGCACAGCCAGTAGGTACTAAACCCTGACCTCGAAGAACCAAAGTCAGCAAGGCTCTGATCAGCGTACAAATAGACCTCCTTGTTTCACTTTAAGTTCAGGGTTACCACACCATTGCTTTCTTTCATTTGTAAAGACCTTTGCAACCAGGGGGTTGACAGAGCATTGCCTAGGAGTGGGGTGTGTGTGTGTGTGTGTGTGTGTGTGTGTGTGTGTGTGTGTCAGAGAGAGAGAGAGAGAGAGACAGACAGACAGACAGACAGACAGACAGACAGCATTGGGCCAGGGCTTTCACACTGAGCTTTATCCCCAGCTCCATTTTATTTTATTTTGTTTTATTTTTCATTTTGAGACAGGGTCTTCTAGGTTCTAAATTGCTCAGCTGGATTTGAACTTGTGGCCCTCCTGCCTCAGCCTGCCCAGTGGAGGGTGTACAGGTGTGAGCTTCCGTGTCCAGCTTATCTTTTGCCTTTTGCCCGTGAGCCCTTTAGATGAAAGTTGTGAATTCCATTTCTTTTCAGCGAGTGTCTTTACAGAATACCCAGTTGAAATCAAGGACCTTGGCAGTCCCAACTTTTCAAATAGACAGGAAATTGTTTTCAGCCGATGGAGAGGGTAAGCAGCTTGACCCTCCCCCGGCGCTGAGGCCGGGCGGCATTTATTAATAGCTCAGTAACAGGCTTGCACACAGTATCAGCTTGAGCTGTTGCAGCGTTTATGAGAAGTTGCTCAAGAAAAACAAGGTCCAGTCGCTGGAAATCAGATGCTCGTCAACAGCCAGAGCTGGCCGTCGATCACCCACAGCCAGGCTTCTGTGTGCAGCGGTGCGGAGCGAGGGACCCTCCCTCCGGCAGAAGTGAAGTGCACCTTAGAAAGCTCCAAGGCGGAGGCTAATTACGAAATTTCCCAAGAGATAATAAATACTAAACTCTAATCAACACATGTGACACAAGATAAATAGGAAGCACATAACTTCACCTTGATTCCGGGTGAGGCACTTGTTTATCTTTAATTATCCCCGCCTGGGAACGCATTATGTAGTATCTGCTATGTTTATTATTGATTCCTGGAGGCGACACTTTTAATTTTGCCCGGCCAGCCTCTGTGTAACCTGCAGTCCTCACTTAATTATTGGTTGTTCGCCTTCTACTCCCAAAGTACTTCTCAGGGGTTTAATGGTTGATGAAAAAAAAAAAAAAAAACTCCACTTCCTTAAAATTGTATTTCATGAAAAAAATTTAGGAAAGGTTTAGAACTGGGTGTGGTGACACACACTACAGTCCCATGTGCTCCTGAAGCCAAGACAGGAAGATCACAATTTCAAGGCCAGCCTAAGCAGGTGGAGAGACCACCTCCAAATTAGAGGGGCTGGGGGTGTGGACAAGAGCATGCCTGCCACACGTGAAGCCTTGGATTCCTTCTCCTTTGGGGGTGGCATTGTAACAAGGGTGAAAGAAGATAAGAGTTGGTGGGGCTAGTGAGGTAAAAGATTGAATCAATATTAGAAATTGAAGAGTGAAACTAGCACAATTTAGCATAAACTTAGTTCTGAGCTTCCTGATAGCCAAGTCAAAAAGGGAAAGTAACAGTAGCTAAGAGGCTCCGGGTAATGTGAGCAGGAAATCCAGGTTCTCAGGAGACAGACTTCCGCGGCAGTGAACCCGCAGGGGTCTCCTCCACCGCACGCTGCAGCGCGGGTCTCCAGAGAACAGTGCGTTTCCACACTGCTGGAGACGCTCTCACTGATTGGTGGCTTCTCACTGTGACACAGAGGCCAGAGAGTTACAGTGACATTTCTACAAATGCTTTCTTAGTCTCCGTTCTAGTTTTCTGGGCTCGGCAGGTGCTGAACCCCTCAGCTTTCACACAGGGCTACATCCCATGCCCCCTTTTTGAGGCATCACTGATGTGCCCACATGTGCCATCCACCTGCTGTGGCCTCCCAGAGTACGGGGTTACCAGTGGGTGCCACCATGCCCAGCTCTTCTTGCTAGTTTTTTAAAAGCACCTTCTCTTCATGAGTCGTGACATTACTTTGCACATGAACCAAAACATGACAAGAGGGTGGCGCAGGGGTTTCCACTGGCGAGGTGCCAGCCTGTGCCCTTCTCAGAGGTAGGGAGAGTCAGAAGCCAGCAGCTCTGGACAGGGTCAGCAGGCAGACCTGGCTTCTGTCTGAGGGAAGAGAGAGCATGTAGAGGAGGGGGCTTGGGCAGGGTCCCCTGCCGCACTCCAGAGAGCCAGGGTTACCTCTCCCAGCCCCACAAGGCAGGTGGACATGGGCAGGCTGCGCTCACAGGGAGCTGGGCTCACCGCGATGACTGGAGAGCGGGCGAGTGAGGTGGGTGCGCGGCAGGCTCCGTCCCAGTGTGAGCCCCACCCGAGCCCCACTGCACAGCTCGGCCGCGCCCGCGCGCATTGACCGTGGCTGCCTCGGGACCATGGGTGTGTGGCGCACGCTGGGCCGGCTGGGCGTTTGCCTCCTCTCGCCTGGTTGTTCTCTAACCACGCACAGAACGCAGATTCCCGAGGAGGGCTCACTGTCACGTTAAATTTAAAAGCAGTGCCTACGGAGAAGCCCAACCCACCGAGGGCCAGAGGATTCCAGACCTCTGCTGTCAGCGGACAGCACTGCCGGAATCGCCCGTAAGAAATATGGTTATGACCCAGGCTGCGTGTCACGCTGCAGATTGTCCTCTCCTGAGTCATGGAACGCGCTGTGAGAAAGGCTGCGGCCCGGTCCCCGCCGTGGGCCATCTCACCCTGCGGAGCTCAGCCAGGAGTGGGACAGCCTCGGCCGCGCTGACATGTTTACTTCTAGCTGAGGAAAATATTGCAGTTGCCCGGCTCCTCTTCCCGACGAGGCACTGGCCTGGAGACGTGTATTTTATGTCTTCCTTTGATGATTCACAAATAAATTAGCACGATCCAAGAAGGTCTGCCAACATCTATGCATTACGGGAGAAATCCGAGCTGGTGAAAAATGAGCATGATTTATTGTATTCCGATACTTCCTTCTTAAGAACCAAATAAATATCACTGGCTAGTTTATGTCCCTGACATATTTATTGCAGAATTCCCGCCGAAGGACTTCCCATTGTCCTGTGTTCTCACACATTGTTTTCACAAATTGTGGCTTGAAGAAAGGCAGGGAGATTCGGGCCTGAGAAGCAAGATGTTATCTTTTGGAAAGCATAAGCCCTCTCTAACGGGAGAGAGTAATCCATTCAGGGCCTAGAAAGCCCCGTTCTCCCCGGGTGTGATAAATCCCCGGGCTCTGGAATCCAGCAGGACGGCCTGGGACCTTGAAGTCAGCCGACAACCCAGTTCTGCCCCAGAGAAGCACAGTGTGTCGTCCCGTTGGCCAAGCGTGGACGTCCGCTGGTGGGGTCTGCTGCTGGACTCTCAGAGAGTGCTGCTTCAATCATGTCTGCCAACAGTGGACCTGGTACCTGGTGCCAAGCCCCTTCCCCAAGCGTCTCTCTGTTTGGAAACCGGATTTCAGACAGGGATGGCATCCTCGGCCTACACAAGAGGGTCCCATGCATGCAGAGTGTGGCAGAGACCAAGGACCCCTGTGACTTGTGGACGGCACTGTTCTCAGAAAATGAGAATGTGTGGGGCAGCTGGCTCCTTTGTGCAGAAATCTGCTCATGTCTTGAGTAATCGTGTGGGTGGGAGGAATCCGTGTCTGCTCGCAGAGCAGCTCCCCGCCTGGCACCCCTGAAGCTACCCTCTGACCCCATCTGCACAGGCTTTCTCGGCAGCTTCCAGTCTGCAGGGACACTGACCACCTTGCGGGACGCTGATCACACCATGCATGGAGGAACTGCTGAAATTGCACCTACACCTGGGGCAGAGCGGCTGGCGGGCCATGGGAGGGGAGTGCTGTCTCTAGGTCAGCATTCGTTCATCATTCATTCATTCATTCATTCATTCATTCATTCATTCCCCCCAGCACCGCGCACAGGCCAAGCTGGCTCCCAGGTGCTGGCTGTGACCTCTGCTGTTGGGCCTGTCCTTGACCCCCATTCACTGTGCTCCTGGGGCTAGAAACCTACTCTAGTGAAGCCCACCCCAGTGAGTTGGCAGTGAGCCAAGGGAAGCCTGGAGGTAAGAAATGACGGCATCAGGGAAAATCAGGAGGGCATCGCAGCCCTGCATAGGGCTGCCTGTGAAGGTGTCTCATGCTGTCTGGTCCTGCTGCCCCCTACGCCAGCAGTAAGGACACATGAGGGAGGTTCCTCCGATGTGGAAGGGACCCAAAACCACTGCTCAAAGCTTCACAGTGGTTGGAGGAAGGTAACCACGAAGCCACTCGTGCAGCTCCTCCTCTGTGTGAACTTTGCCTCCTGGGTGAGCTGGTTGCACTGCACTGTGGGTCCTGAGAATCACCCCAGCAACACCTGTACCAGAGATGGCCTTCCAGCAGGTCCGCTACAGCCACGAGAGC
>NDGN011449852.1:0-10955 GCA_002564285.1 Tympanoctomys barrerae
GAGAGATTTGTTCTAACAGTGTTTGTGGACAGGATATCATGTCTGCATCTTGTACAATGAATATAACCACTAAGACAACAAGATGCAATGTATTAATTATTGAAACTATGCTACTAATTGGTTTGGAAACTGTCTCATTGCTATTTGTTTCTCAATGATTTTTTTAAAAGGAAAGAAATCAGAATGTATTTGATCTATGATTTAATGGAGAATGAGAAGAATGGGATCTTTTTTATTTACCACTTTTTTTTCTGGTTCCCACTCAAAACTTAGTGAATTTTTTCCTTTTCAAATGTCCTCTTGACCTGACTTCTACAGCTCAAGCAGGACTACTAACACCTGCTGTAATAGACCAGGTAATTCATAATTAGCAGAGCTTTTACATAGTGTTCCAGAGACTCACTGGAATTTTAATTTCAAATAATAGAAAATAATGTATTGGTAAACCAGATAAAGACTATTCACCCTTATCAGGAAAAACTGTAGGAGAAATATGCAAATATTCCAACCTAGTTTTTAATCAAATTTGTCAGTTCAGTTAGTTTATCTTTCAAAGCACCTTTCAGTTGGCAGCAGATTCTGGCTGTGAAAGCTCAAAGCAAAAGAAAACTCTCTGTCCAATCAATTATTACATAAAGCCCCACATAATCTTACTTATTTATAACTGAATAGTCTTGAAAATCAGAAACAGAAGACAAACCTAAGTTTTTGCCTCCCTTGGATAAAATAAAGGCTGGATTTTTATGTTAAATAGATACATATAAGCCCCTCTCTACCTCTGCATGCTGCTGCATTCATATAAATCTGAGCTGTATACAGGTACACGAGGTTGATCTTTCAAATCAATATGCTATGTCTCCTCCTTCACATACTGAGCATTTGAGTGATGTTCTCTTTCCAGTGAGAAGCAGAAATTCTGAATCTCATTTCCTATGAGTGTGAGGAATAAGAGCATTCAGTATAAAAATGCAAAACAAAGTAAGAAAAATATGTTACCATAACTTCATCTCCGAGCTTCAGTTTTCAGGGAAATAGTTTTGCTCCAGTGGGATAGTCATGACTTTTGCCCTAAAAAAATAATTGCATTCTCCATAAGTGCCAGTACCAAATGTTCTAGTTGAGAGAAAATAAGATTTTAAAGTTTATTTTATCTGATTTTATATAACTTTAAAATCATATAATGTCAATCATCCATGGAAGAGTTCTTAGGATGTCATTTCATCAAATAGGTACCCTTCAGAACTGTGGGTTATGAAAGCTTAGAGGTTAGGGTCTTAAAAATTTTAAACTAGCTGCTCTAAATATATGTTAATTTTTCTTTGGATAAGGACCTTATCATGCTTCTTATTCTTATTCTTATTATTGTTTATAATGTAATCATGCATTAGAAAAAATGAAAATGGTAAACATTGAAAAGTAAAAATCTATTAAGTCATTTTCAAATGTGGTTTTAAATTGATTAACCAAATATTCAATGAGAGACATGCCAAATGTGATGAGCATATAAACGATTTTGATGACTTCTTTCCTAGGATGTGTTGCTGAGAATGGGCAGCTAATTCACAGGTTAAAGCAAAGAGGTTTTTTCCAGAAGAGAAAACTTACTACTCTGAGTATCTTTCAGTAGTTGAAGCCAGCAAGGTTTTGCTGGCTGCACATGTATTTAAAGTTACATTTAATTAGAACATTTTTATACTCACCATCAGTGAATGACAAGTTCAATAGATTTTATTCATGGAACTGAATAGGCATTGGACACAATTGTCTTAAATTGACTGGTCATTTAACCTGAGGCTCCATACCACTAAAATAATTGACCAACAGAGAAAAGGAAGAATAACAGTCAAACTAATTGGGTTTGCACAGATTTAGCTGATTGATAGAAATTTTCACCTCTAACTTGCTATTTCGGTGCTGGTGAAAAACAGCCTCAGCTCATCCCAAGGCTGTTCAAATCCCAAGCCTTCACACAGGTAGAACACCTGATCTTGTCCTCTGTCGCTGAGTTTCAGCTTCTCCATTCTTACCTTGGGAAATTAATACCATTGCTTTTGCACTTGCCTCCCCCATGCTAAGCTCTAGGCATGGCCATCCTGGGGAGCTCTTGAAGCAGCGTCTGCTTGGGGATGTTGCGAATCTTCTAAACTTAGGCTTTCTGCTCTTGATGAAGTTGCGACATTGTCCATTTTTCAGTGTTCTCTAAAAGCATGTCAACTACTGTGTTCCCATCCATCTTAGACTTGTCCTTCCCAGGTGTCCTTAGTGCTTTAGTCACAAGAGTTAACTTACAGCTATTGTTAACAAGGTCAATAGCGTGAGGGTTATAAAGCTAAAACTCATGAATGAGTTGAATCCTATGTACCTGTCACAGTTTAACATAGGAGACTTTGATCTAAAACAGTGTTGAGTAGATTCTTGGACCTCTCAAGGCGAAGGGGGCAAATGGTCTGAGAACCTTGTGTTCTTGCAGTGTTGTTCAAATTGCAGATTTAAGCTGTCACTTCATATAAAATATTTAAGATTCTGCTTGCTTTATGCTCTAAGTGTTGCGACCCTGCGTGAGAAGATGCGTTGGTTAGTTAGCCAGAGTTAAATCACTCTGCAATGAATATGTACCTCCAAAATATTTACTGTAAGTGATACACTTGTTATTTGTCACATTATAAAAATAATTTGAAAATGTACTCTAAGGACAGAACTCAGTACCATCTTAAATTTAAGAGGTCCATGCCCGTTACCCATGTTCCTCAATTCTGGTTTACAATAGCCAACCTAGACACTCCACACATTTAATTTAAAAATTAATATAGGCAACTTTGAGGCACAGTCTAGGTAAAGTTCCATGTGACTATGTCATTCTGTGTCTGAGCATTAAAGGATTACCTAGATGCTTGAATATATGCTAAGGTGTCAAAGTTGATGATAAAACATTATCTTTTACACAACTCCACTTACATCAAATGTTCAGAATAGAAGTCTAAGGCCAGTCAGATAGCTCAGTGGACAAAAGCACCTGTTTAGGCAGAGCGCAACAGCTGGGGTTTGATCCCTGTTGTGCTGTGCCGCCCCCGCCCCCATGGCATGTTGAGATGGTGATTGAGGCTGGGTATAGTGGTGTGTGCCTGTAATTCCAGTACTTGCAAGGTTGAAAATAGGAGAATCACTATGAATCTGATGTACTTAGTGAGAACTTGTAGACCCTGTACTAAATAAAAATTAAAAAATAGAAAACTAACATTGGCTGCTGGTGCAAACAGGGATTAGTAAGTGGGAATAGGGTAGTTAGAGTTAAAAATGTGGGATTTCTTTTATAGATGATGAAAAGATACTAAAATTGATTAAAATTATGATTGTATTGTAATAATCCACATATTAATATTATATTAAAAACTGCTGACTAGTATGTTTTGATGGGTAAATTATTAAATGCATTAATTTTATAATTCATTAATCTCAGTGAACTTGGCATACAAAATTTACATGATAGACCACGAAACACTGGTCTCCACAATTGTAAAAGAAAAGTACATCACTGTGTACAAGCACATCACACTTTCCAGGTTGAACACTGAGAGTGAAGAAGTTTTAGTACAAAAGTTGCTTTCAAGTTTCAATATCTAGATCTCAGTTTTTCTACTAACAGGAACCACTGATGAGGTAGCAGTTTAAGGCTTGTGGAGTCTGTACTCCATAAAGCAAAAGAATTGTAACAGACCTCAAAAAAGCATCAGGACCAAGTCATCCATAATGTAAAAACCGAGTTCTCCATGGATGGTGGCGCTGATGTCTCTGTCGATATGACATACTGTCTAGGCTTTCTGTGTGTGAATGGTTATTTAATTAAGATAGCACAAAATTTTTGTCAGGGCAAAGTTACTGTCTTGGCCACTCACCAAAACTTAACAAGGGCACTCTGTCATACACTATTCAAAGCCAATTAAAATTTCTGTCAGATTTGAAGAGGTGCTTCTTCTCTGGCAGATTTAAGCCTTTGCTTTTTTCAGAGTCATGACTGATTCTGGAATTCTTGTGGCAGTCAAATACCAATGTGAAAAGAGATGGTGCTCCTAATATACATTACAGTGTGATTTTAAGGTATCTTTCTAAGTAAATAGTAAAGTAAATGAAGAGACATATGTAAAGCTTTATATTTAGTTTAACTTTGTCAACTGTCACTTACTAAAATTGAATGACTGTTTCAGCAACATGTTTTGAAACACCTAAGGATTTCTAATTCAAATACTCTTGGAATCTGTAGTATAAGAAATCAACTATTAAGTGAATAGATAAAGTATACTTAATTTTTATGTATATTCTTCATAATCCTTATATTTATCAGGACTGATGATTATATGCAAATCCAATGCATCTTTATTATCTTTTTAACGTATCTTAGTACAAGGTCTACAGGGTCTCACTACACAGATTGGGCTCATAGTGACTCTTCTTTTTTCAGACTCCTAAGCACTGGGATTACAGGTGTGAGCCACCACATCCAGTCTCAATCACTGTCTCAGTGTGCCCCAGGGTCAGAGACAGCACAGCATGCTGGGGATCGAACCCCAATTCCTGAGTTTGCCTAAGCAGGTACTTTAGTCCACTGAGCTATCTGGCAGGCCCTTCAACGAATGTTTAAATGTTGAATAATTTTTTTTAACCTTATGTCAACATAAAGCTTTCTATTTTAAACTTTATTTTCACCTTTAATTTATTTTCTTATCTTTCTAGATAAGAAAAGAAAGGTCAAAGTCATGAAGCAAGTTTCCCAGTACCATACAGGTAGCAAATGCCACTGCTAGGGCCAGCACCAAAGTCCAGCTAGAAGTCTTAGCGAGACAAACAGGCCTTAGACCCTAAGGCACTACAAGAGAGATGGGAAGGCTTGAAAATATGTTGAACTCAAATATCATGACCTAAGAAAACAGGAAGCAGTGACCAAGCCTCCAGTTCTACTAAATGTGCAGGAGGTGGTGGCCTTCCAGTGTGCTGAATGGAAAGGCGCTGGTGCTGGATCTCTTCTAATCTTAACATCCATTTGAGATCAGCACATTGATCACGTTCCACCATGTTGCCCTGGATATTAGTTGAGCTGAGACATCGAAGATAAATATAGTTCTTTGCTTACATCACTCTCATCATTCAGTCAATGAATTCTAGGAACTACTATACACTAGGCATTGGGCCATATGCTAGAGTCACACTGTTATCTCACATCTGGCCTTTTTCTTTTTTCTTTTTGTATTTAGAACAGGGTGTACAGGGTTTCACTGCATAGATCAGACTTATAGTGATCCTCCTGTTTACAGCTTCCCAAGTGCTGGGATCACCACACCCAGGCTCAATTGCCTTCTCAGAATTCCCCACGGGCGGGGTCAGCACAGCAGGCTGAGGAATTGAACTTACGGCCCCTGCATCTGCTTGCAGGTACTTTAATCTGCTGAGCTATTTGCCTCAAATCTGGTGTTAAGGATGCTTACAGCTTGCCCTCACCTGTTACCAATTAAGGCACAAATACCTGAATTCACTGACTATCAAAGATTTGCAAAACAAACTATGTTCCAGCCAGTGCATCCAGCGTGATTGTTTTATTAATAAGCAGGCCCTGACAGCATTTATCACTTACTGTTTGGAAACCTCTTGAAATTTTAATATATATGACTCCCTTAATCATCATTACAGTATGAAAGAATATCCTTATTTTTCAGCTGAGAGAAGCAAGACAGAAATAAGAGTCAAGTTGTCTGCTGCCTGAGGCAGTCATTGCAAGGCCTCTCAGTTCCACCAGCAAAGTACTCTATGTCTATTTGCATATTTTCAGCCCTGTAGCAATAACGATCAGGCCTTAATATCATAGCACTTAAACATATTAGAAAAATAATGTTTCTCCAGTTCTACTAAATGAACAGGCTGTGGACTTCCAATGTACTGAACAGGAAAGCATTTGTGCTGTATCCTTTCTAATTTTAATGGCCATTTGAGATCATCACATTGGCCACATTCTAATCTAGATTTAGTTGCACTAAAATAAATTTCAGATTTTAATTCCCATGACTTTATTTTAATTCCTCAGTTTTCTACCTAAGTATCCTCTAATTCCTCTAATACTGAACCTCTCTCTCTCTCTCTCTCTCGCTCTGTGTATGTGTGTGTGTGTGTGTGTGCATTCCCCTATGTTTGCATGACCTTTTTAAAAACACACGTATACATACATCTCACAGAGGCACACAAATATTAACACATTCTTTACTAACCTAATTTTTACAAAATACCTTTGTGGCCTGTAATCTTTATTCTGCAGAGACAAATACTCACACAAGATTTTTTTTGTCCCAATTTTTCACAGTGCAGATTTTGTATAGGATTATTACATACCAAAAGTACATATCAGTGCTGGCTATTCCAAGCTGTCCGTTAAAGAACATTCACACTTCCTTTTCATGACAGCCTACATTACACAAACACAGCTTACGCTCCAGGTAGAGAGAAAAAGACATCTTTTGTTGCTTCTTAAATAGATTCATCTTTTATAAAACTAGGTAGCAACAGAGAAATTGGTTGGTCCTGAGGTTTTAGTGATTGCTTTTCCCTTCATGGGTAAGTGAAGGGAACAGCCGGCGTAGCCAGGAAAAGCCAGGGGAGAAGAAAGAATTTCATAAAAGAGGAAAACAACAAAGACACCAAGACACAGACCCAGTGAAGAATCCGGCTTTAAAGAAACGATCTTTTACTAACATTTAGCTATAAGTGTCAACGATTTCAAATCTAACTTTCTAAGCTGGAATGCACTTAGTGATGATGCGCATAGTGTTTGCTTTATTTTTTTCTGGGTATAAGTGAAAAAATCAAGAGTATTGTCAAAAAAAACCCCTTTTTTAGCCTTTTTTATTTTATTTTAGATAGTATCTACAGTTACATTTTCAAATTAATTAATTAATTTATTTATTTTACTTTTAAATTTATTGACAATGTCTTCCATGGTTTAATCTGGTGTTCATGCCAATGACATCTTAGGTATATTTATTTTACTCATGGGCCTCTGAACACTAGTATACAGTAATTATGAGACACTCAGAGTTAATGGTCTAACCTTACCATGTATGTAAATGCTTTTCTGCTTTATAATCATGCACCTTTGAATGAATGCACAGCGATGATCCGATGGTGTAATTCACATTGCCGTGTTGCATTTGTGTCCCTTCAGCCCGGGGCTTCCATGGCACCAGCAATGTTACCTGGCAGCTTTTCCTTTTGAGCTTGCTTTTAAACTTTCAGGGTGAGACCAGAGATGCTTTTAGTCTATGTCTGATTAGTGTCACTGTGGAGGCCACAGCATTCCCACTTATTCATGTTTCTCTTTCGCCTAATCCTGAGGAATATTTGTATACTGCGTTGTAGTGTTCTTACCCAAACCTTCAGTCAGTTTCAGCACCGTGTACCTCACGACTCGGTCTTTCGATCTTTCTCCAAAAGGAAACAGGTTCTTCAAGCCTTTGCTTTGCTTTTCTCCCATCCGGTGTCTACACTCTAGTCACCCTGGATTCAGGGCATCCTCAGTCCTTGTGAGTAGTGACAACACTTACATTCTTGCGTATCTTCTGAGATTTTAGGCCTGACAGTCTGTTTGCCATGAAAATTGGGTTGTACTTGGCATGTTAAGTGAAAAAAAAAAATCACGAATGCTTACATTTTTAAAAAGTTGTCACAAAAGCTGCATTGCCATTAAACTCTCTCAAAATGCTTCCCCACTTCATACTTATCATTTGTGGCAATATTTTCTACTAGTTTTCAAATTTTGGGCTGGACATTTGGGTCAGTGGCACAGCGAGGCCCTGAATTCCACTCCTGGTACCACCACCACCACCACCCCTGGCAAAGTTCTCAAATTTAAAAAAGAATCCACCATTTTTTATCATCCGTATGTTTTATTTCTACTTGTTAATGTTTATTTCTTATCAGTGCCTAAGGCAGAAATGGCCGCATTCACTCTTAATAAGTTATATGATTTTTTTAAAAAATGGGGGGAGGGGAGTATATGCATTTGCTTTATTTATTTATTTATTTATTTATTTATTTTTTGAGGCAGGGTCTCACTGTATACTTCAGGTTGACTTCAAACTCACTGTGTCCAGGTTTGACCTTGAACTCATGGTCCTCCTTCTTCTGCCTCCTATAAGTGCAAGTGTGCATTGTAATGTCTGACCAAATTTTTGAAAACATTTTTACTGGTCCATGTCTGCAGTACATGACTATATTTCTTGTGGGGAGTTGGCATATGCACATAGCACAACTTCTTTCTTTTTCACCCCCTTCCCCACTAGTGGCTCTATCTTAGACTTTACAGAAGAATACCAGAGCATAGGTAGCTTAAAAATCATATATTTATTTCTCCTAGCCCCAAAGCTAAAGTCTGAAATCAGGCTGCCGATATGGTTAGGTTTGTGGATGGCTCTGTTGCCTGGATTACTATATTCGAATGTGGCAGAGAGCGAAAGGGCCCAGTTTCTTCTGTTTATGAAGATGTTAATCCCATTATTGTCTCAGCTAACCTAGCCTTCCAACAGCCTCCCTTTCACACTAGGCAGTCAGGCTTCAGTGTAAGGACTTGGGGGAGAGGAGATACAAATATTCTGAGAGCAAATTAAGTAAATTGCCTTGTACTTGGTAGATACAAATATTCTGAGAGCAAATTAAGTAAATTGCCGTGTGCTTGGTGTTCTAGGTAAGTCAAAAAAATTTCAATGAATTTAAGCATCATTCACATTTTTGTAGAAATTGACCCTCATTTAATTAATCTTCACTCTATTATTTATAATGAATCTTACTTTTATCCTTAAAGAAGGTAAATTCATTAGGGAGACTATATGAAAAAGATTTCTAAACTCAAATAGAGGGATTATTTTTCATTTTTATTCTTAGTGACTGTAAGGGTTTGTTTATAAAACATTAACACAGACTAAAATGATCTGACCTGCCTGGGAAAGGCCATGAACAAAGTTTTCAAATCTGTCTGCTTACATATCATACTTATTTTATTTTATTTTTTGTATTTTAGGGAAAGCTCTACAGAATGTTAAAGGTCTCACTACAGATCGGACTCATAGCAATCCGACTGCTTACAGCCTCCCAAGAACTGGGATTACAGGCAGGCACCACCATGCCCAGTCTCAATTGCAATCTCAGCATGCCCCGGGGGTGGGGCTGGCACAGTAGGTCCGGGGATCAAAGCCCTGGCCCCTGTGCCTGCTTGCAAGTATTTTAATCTGCTAAACTACTTGGCCAGCCCTTAATGCTTAGCAATTATAAGAAGTATTATAGCTGAGTTTTTCTGCATTTCTTTCAACAAATGATGGTTATACAGTCTTCATATTTAGCTGATATCTTTATTTTATTTATTTTATATGTATTTCGTTCAGGGTCTCACTACACAGATCCAACTTGTAGTAATCCTCCTGTTTTCAGCCTCCCAGGCACTGGGACAACAGATACATGCCACCATGCCTGGTCTCAATTGCTGTCTTGGTAGGCCCCAGGGGTGGAGCCAGCACAGCATGCTAGGGATCAAAGCCTGGGCCCTGCACCTGCCTAAGCAGGCACTTTAATCCACTGAGCTATGTGGCCGACACTAATATCATATTTTATTGCTTTTACTTTTTAAAGAAAATTTTAAAAAGTATTAAAAAAATAGAAACAACACAGAATTTCACTGAACAAAATGATAGGAATTCAGTAATCGTTGCTATATTGTATATTGTTGTCTTCAAATTAGTTGTTCAGATTACCAGACACAAGCATGCAAAATTGGTCAAAAAGAAGAAAATAATTTAAACATTAACAGTTCCTTTCAATAGACTAGTAGGTATCAGCAGCACAATTATCTAAGCTATCCTGCGCATATACAGGATTCTCCCCCTTCTTTCATTTTCTCCTTTCTCTCATCCAGTTGTTCCTTCTCTTTGAACAGTTTCTTTCCCTTTCACAGTATCTGTTGTACATTTTAGATTTTATTTATGCTTTAAGGTTCTTACACTAAAGAGACAGCATGATCTTTATACACATGGGTCTGATTTATTTCACTTATTTGTCTCTACTTGCATATATTTACCTGTAAACTTCTCAAGTTTATCTTTCTTTTCAGCTGAGTAATACTCCATCATATAAAAATACCACATCTTTTTTATTTATTCCTCAGTTGAAGGACATACATACATTTATTTAAAAAGTAATATATAACCAAATATTGAAATATGTTTACAAGACCTATCTGTTTAGATTTACAGAGGATTTGGTCCTCACAGTCCTTTTCTAAAACTTCTTGTTGATATTTTTAACAAAGTTACTAAAGTAAGCAATACCTTCATCAATGTGTATAAATACTTACTTCACATTTGCATAAAGGGAATGAAATAAAAATGCATTACTTCCTAGAAGGATATTGATTTGGCCTTATGGATGAAAAGCTTTTTTGTACTACAAGGAATCTCAGTTATGGCTCCTTACGGTCACTTTTGCACTATCATTATTTGAAAGTCACATTCTTTCACCGAGTTGTAAAACCATCCCTTTCTAGCATCGAAAATTGATTCTTTTGAGTGTTTTCCACTTTAACACAAATAATTTATTGTTGGGTACCTTTATGTGAAAGCAGGAAATATGCTTAGCTCCTCTATATCCTGTTAATAAAAATGGATTGAATTCCACCCAGAACATCAGGAGAGACTGGAATTTGAGGAACTTGTTATTTTGTGAGGAAAGTGCTAAGCTGGGATATTTTCTAAATAACTTCGGGTTTTTTTTTCTGCTCTTTCTCTAGAAAGAATGTCAATATTTGAGTGAAGAGGCAAGATAAAGTCATTCCTGGTTTGCATCTTTGCTCATGCCTGAGTAGGAGAACATCTAAAATGAGGGTGAAAGGTGTGTTCTAATAACTCCTCCCTCAATTGTGATCACTGCAGTAG
>NDGN011449853.1:0-14042 GCA_002564285.1 Tympanoctomys barrerae
GTGGTGATTCAAAATTAACTTAAAAGTCTTGTTTGCTGACAGCTTAAAGCTTAATTGACTGAAAGCCAAATAGAGTGTGTTCAGTATTCAGTGCTAAGGCTATTGATAAAGCCACGTGTAAATTGTGCATGGTGAAAGACGGCGATTGGGCCCCTGTTCATGTATTAGTCCACAACTTAGCATTGCTGCACAGTCAGAATTGCTTTGTCAAGTGTTTTATCACACCAGGTTAACTCTCTCTGGAGTTGCTCCAGCAGCAGAGCAGTCAAATAGTGAGCTTCTGCAATACTGTGGGGTCTGCCATAATTCTGGTACTTACTTGTGGTTTCATTTTTTTCCTTTAGTATAGTATTGGCCTTTCATTTCTGAACAGGATGGTTGGTGACATATTTTAGGAACCTTCTGACTTTCTGTATTTGTCACTTTAAGAATGAACAGCATCTTTAGGTTGAGGGGGTTCAAAAACTATTTTAAGAAAAAGTGTATTGATTTGTTTCTCTTATGATAATTAAACATAACCATTTTGAACATTTGATTAGAAGAAGGAATGCATACTTAATAGCCCCTAATGTAATGTAGCTATTACATTCCAATAAGAGTTTGAATGTTGTACTCTTTCAGTATTTACTCAAAACAATTCAGTGATTATCGTACCTTATAAATGTGTACATTTCTTTTCTAAAATTAATTTAAGGTGTAAAGGACATGAATTGTTAATATATTTAAGTATACTCCATAAAGTTTTCTAGTTATACCTTTTTATAAATAAGCCTAAGAGTTAGAAAATCAAATAAAATTTGCATATAAATATGTATGAACAAAGAGAAAAATTAAGAAGCAAACCTAAAATAATTATCCAAAGCACTTTGCTTTTGTCAGCGGGTAGATATTTACTTGGAACTATATGTTAATGATAAGGTTTTGTTTTATCTGATGTTGATTTTTAAAATTTAAGAATTAAATTCAATATGTAATACATTTTAAAGATTATCAGAAATGTCTATCTTGTAATTTGGGGGTTTTGGATTATACATGTGAATTATATTTAAATATGCTTATGGTGAATTCTATTTGTGTTTTACTCTAATTTCATGCATTCAACTAAATTCAGCAGGTTCATTACAGTTTTGAAATTTTTTGTTTTGTGTATGTTGTATATGCTAAATAAATATTTGAAATGGAATAAAACTTAAATTGACAATTTTATATGTTGAATACATTTTACAATGTTTTAGCTTTTTGAACATGCAAATAAAATTATAAAATCCAGTTTTGAAAATAATTTTGATAATGAAATGATAATGAAAATGTCTTTTCATTATTAATGTAATTCAGATTATGTATAATGACAATTAAAATATACTTTGCTTCTTAAAAATTGCATGCAGACGATGTTTTCATTTTTCTTTTAACATACATTTTAGAATTGGGTATTGCTGTATCTCTTATTGATATTCTGGTAACCATGGCTATCTAATTTTACCTGCCTTCCCATTGATTTCCAATAAAAACCTAGTCTATTCATAAAGGATCAGGATAAGTTGCAACTTAGTTTCAAAATGACTATAATTTAAAATAGTATCTTACTTCTATATATGTTTCAATAAAATTGTAATCATGCTTCAAAATGTAAAATCCAGAAGAGTATCAGTTTTATTGAAGGTCTACCTATACCCAGTGAGATTTCAGAGTCAGGAATGAATTGCTTTTATTGATCATGTTTTTGTATTAACAGTTAATCTAACATATCTTTAAAAGCATGAATTACTTGAAAACATTTTGTTTCTTTTTTTTTTTACAACATAGTTGTTTACCATATACAAAACAGTTCTTATTGTTAGAGGAGGTGAATAAAATCCCTTTTCTTATTTTTGCGTTTTCAAAAAGAGTCCAAGTAAATCAGTATCATTATCATTAAATACTTGTAATGATGAAGAAGCAAAACATTTCATAAAATTTAGTAAAGGTGATATAGAAATTCATTCTATATTTGGTAAGAGATTCTTGGTACAGAATTTGAACGGGATGAAGCACTTGGCTAAGCTTTGCTGCATTTACCAGAGTGTTCTATTTTTTTTTTTTTTAAGATTGACATGCAATTTCTTATTTGTTTGTTATACTTTTACATGAGCTTTACTATTGTTTTAGTTTTAGGTTTCCTTTTTTTAGTTTTTCTGAAGAAATGTCTTTTTTTATGAGTAGCCTAGTGCTTTGTTTTTAGTTAACTATTTGATCAATTAAGTGGACCTATTGATGTACCTTAACAAGTGAAAAGGAATGGCCCTTTTATATTCTGTAGTGTATTGACAGAGTTCTAAGCATTTCAGTGCTGCAGTCAAGATAACCGAGCCATTAAATGTCATCTGTGAGGAAACATGGTTTTGTATGTTTTTCAATTTATGATTCTTAGAATATTTTATATATTGGACTATAATATTATACTACATTTACCAAACTTTTCAGGTAGTGTTATGTTTGTCCTATCTTTGCAATTAAAACTTTATGAAATTGTAGGGGCCAGGGAGATGGCTCAGTAGGATAAGCACTTGACTGGCAAATGCAAGGATCTAAGTTCAATCCCCGGTTCTCCAAAAAAAAAAAAAAAACTTTATGAAATTGTAGATATAGTGAATTAGTAATTAAAATAGGAATTTTCTAAATATTACATTTTATATTTCTATAATATATATTTGGAATTTTAAAATAAATGAAATGATACTTTTTTAAATTTAGTTACCTAAGTACACCTGGGAAAATATCAGATGTCATAGGGTGATATAAATTTTCATACAATGTCGTAACTCTCATTTAGGTTGAAATCTGTATTAAATAAATTGGAAATGATAAGTTGTAAAACTGTAGATGAGACCATAAGTATCTGGCCATGTATTTTATTTGAGCTTTTAAAAGTGAAGAACAAATTAATGTCTTGCAGAATGATGTTTTTATTAATATTAGCTTGAAATTGAGAATGTATAATAGTATATGAGAAGTACAGTGAAAATTGTCTTGGTCATCTAATTTCTGCACATAATCCAATAACATTACTGACTGAAGATCATTTTATATTATGTATTAAAATGTGCAGAAAATGGAAGATAAATGTATCTTAGTATTTTCTTTACTTCATGATGTCTAACATACAGCAGCATCCACCATCATAGCTATTTGGCAATTGAGATGAACATATAATGAAATGGAGATATGACTAGTATTGATAAACAATACATGTTTTTAAAATATATTCAGGATCAAACCCAACTTATTTCCCAGTGAATTCTCTGTTAACTGAATTTTACTTGACTTTTATATGATGCTGAATAACATTCGATGCTGAAATATAGGAAAGACTTTGAGTACAGCATCTAGGAAACAGTTGATTATAGCTCGGTGGGGTTGTTCCATGTTATGCAAATGCAACTGATTATTACATCGAAATCTTCTTCAATAATTTGTATCGATTGCATTCTAATCCAGTGTAACTGTGTATTAATGTTTTGGGAGCACTTTTGCTAAGATGATATATGGTTAAACAGTGACTGAAACATCTCTAAGTGCTAATGAGTACTTACTTGGTAGTCTATACTAATGCTTTAGTGGATGCTGAACAAGTTTAGATGTTAAGCTTTTTAGGAAGAATGAATGATGGCTAATGATTATTTAATGACAGATCTCTGGACTGAAAGGCATTTAGCACTCAAAGTATACTGCAAAGCCTATTTCTCAAAGCTTCAGACAGGTTTATTTGGTCTCACCTTGAATAGAACAGTGCTGTATTGATTTCATTGGTGTGGATTTAAACACACTATCAGCTTAGAATAGCACTGGTATGCAGTAGAAAATGATTACCTGAACCCTTGTGGTTACTCTTAGATATGTATTCATATTATGATATGAATGTTGAAAATGGTTATGAATTTATTCTAATAATTGGAGTTCAGTGTGTGACTTTGTAAAATATTTGTATTTGTATGAATATTAGATGTTAACATATGATGTAACATGTAACTGAAATGTAACTAAGACTTACATATATATTTTAATTAGTTTTTTGCCATGTATCTTATTTGAGGAAACTTTTTTCCTATAGAACTTGTTGATGTTTCTGTGGATGACATGATGATTTTGTTATTCAGTTATGTTTCTTTGTCTCTGGATGGTAATGATGTTTATGTTTGATACCTTGTGTTGTATTTAATATGTTTTAACATTTCATATAAATTTCCAAATGAAACCAATTTGATATAATTACTTGAGATGCTTAGTAGAAAGTCTTACCTAAGTTTTGCATTTTTATATAATAGAAAAAAATAACATTATTAGATATTATAGGTTAAAACTTAAAGACCTCCCTAAGTTTTGTTTGCTCATTATTGTGTATTAAAAGCATTTAAAAGTATGGAATTTGAAAATTCTTAAAACATTCATATTGGAGTGTCAATTATGAGTACATTTCTGTACAATAAATACTAACATAAAGACCAGCAAAGACTCTAGAGATGGATCTGTATGGCACGACCATGAGTACCCACTCTTTGGGCTCTTAATCTCACCAATGGAAGACTTAACCTACTTAAACTTCTTTATCTAAAAAATATAAGTATTAGTTTGGTTTAGAACACATGCATCTCTGGTCCCATTTTTCTTCTAAAATTCTAAAATTTCCTCTCAAACATACTACTTGGATCGAGGGGTGCTTTATAATTCTGACATTTTTTTTTTTTTGTTTTCTTCTTTAAATCTTAATGCTAGTTCTGTTTTTATAAACAAATTCAGAAAGTGATTGTAGTAGGCTTTAAAAAAACTTTATAGACTCTGCATTTATTTGTAGGTATACAAGTGTATCTCAAAGATAAAAAGTGAAGCTAACATCTGAATATTAGGGTTTCATGTTACAGAATAAAAAGCTGATTCACAGTGGGTAGGAAGTGATTGTGACAGGCACATGTGAGAAATTCTGACTTGCCTAGTTGCCTCTTGATCGTGCCACTGCCCTTACTAACAGTGTAGTTTGTAGGAAATATTAAATAAGTTGGTATATGGAATGGATAAGTGGCAATATTAAATGAGGCAGAGGATTGAGCGCTTCTGACTTCAGAGTGAAATTTGCATTGAGCACACAAGTAAGAGATTAAAGGAGGATAATGTCACACAAAACAATCACCTTTTTGTATAAATTACAGTGAAAAGGAACAAAAGTGACAAACTAGGATTGTGATAAACGTTTAATTATACCATTACAACAAATACATTAGATGTGTCAGTGAAATTTGTATAAATGCAACATTTAAAAAGATCATTTAAAAGATGAACTTGAGGTTTTTCTGTTAGTATTTTTTAACTGGTAAAGTATTAATCTTTAGTATTTTGAGAGGGTTTTTTTTCCCCCATAAATGAAGACAATATTTTGATTTTGTAAAAGCAGAACCATTGAAGAAAGTATTGGAGGAACGGGTTTTTCTTTTGCCGATACGAGAAACACATGGTTTTTAAGAGAAGCTGAAATTCATGTTGAATTCTCACTTTGGATTGTCCATCTGCCTCTGTTGACCCATTCCTGACATGTGAGTCAGTTTATGGTGCTGACACTGGCAGACTGGTGGTAGTGGTGGCGAAAGGAAGAGTTTTCAGTAAATTTTATGCTTTTTTTAGCTTTGTATTCTTTTTCCTTCCTGTGAAAAAGTCTCATAATAATTAAGTAGAAAGCAGTCTTCTTTGGTATACGTTTATTCAACATGAAGGCCTGTATATTTTATACGTTTTTCTGTATGGAGGTACTACCTGTTTTAATAAAAAGTGAGTTAAAACGAAGATTGAAATGCTGTCTCTTCACAAAGCCAAGTAACCTAATGTTTGAACTAGTCAGGGAGAATTTTGAGGAAATAGGTATGTTTTACCATATAGCAAGAATAAATTCTTTTAAACCTGTCAAAAAAAAAATATATATATATTTGTTATATGTTATAGTTGAAGGCTTTGGTTAACTATGTCCACGACTTTTAAGACTTTCAACATGAATGCTTATTTTTACTCACTTGCTATTTTAGATTTTAAAAAAGGTTTGCTTTGTATAGTATTTATTAATGTGATTAGTAAAAGAAAATTCACAATTTTCTTTGACCTTTTTATTTCTCCTTTAAATACCTTTCTCCATTTCTTTCTTATTTTATTTCTCCTGTATATGTTTTTTACATCTCTCTTTTACACTTATGTACCTATTTAGTTCTTAGGAATTATACCCTATGTTAGTGTTTCTCAGGTTTTAATAACTCACAGTGTGCTAACAAGGAAAAGATCAGACCTCAGATATCTGCTATCTGACAGCTGTGTATCTCTGCTTTTTGGAATTGGTAAAGTCTTTGCTGTAAAACTTCGCTTTGGGCTTAACCATCACAGTTTTACTCAGATCTGTTATTACTACCGAAGGGTGGCCAGTGATTTTCAAGACATTGTTTCCCCCTATTATTCCATTACTTCCACTTACCATCTCTCAGTGAAGAAAGCAGAAGCAAAATGAAATAAGATGATCATTTTTCAAAATCAGAGATCGTGTTATAATCTGCTGAGAAAAACAAAAGCTAGACATCCCTTAAAAGTTCTAATTTTCTCAACGCAAACCTTTGAAAGTGTTAACTTTTAGTCACATGTCATTTTTTCATTATTGTAACCAAATGTATAGTAATTTTTTTAAAAAGAGCGCTGCAAACACTATGTATGAGCAGATGTACTTATTAAATTATCAGAGGTAGAGCAAAGTAGTCATCCCTTTTGATCTGTTTCTTATCACTCACGTGGTATAGATAATTACTTAGGTGAAAATATTGTTATGTGATCTCAATTATTAATTTTATAAATAAAAATAACCTCAGGTGCCATAACTTATTACTCTGTGCTATCATTATGTATAGAATCTTTACTCAGAATATTTTAGCAATCTATAAAATGTTTCATAATGCTCTGTTGGTTCTTTTATGAAAACACACCATGTCTGTTGCAGTGTTTTTAATAAGTAACATTATAGTAATTTTCAAAAAGAATAACTATGAGAAAAGATTATCTCTAAGAATGATATATTGTTTCCAAGTTTCTATAATTTTTTAAGGCACCTACTACTGTGTTCTGAAAATTTTCTTCCCTCATTTTTAGTTTCCTCCTGAAAAAGCTAAAATAGTCTTTTTTATAATTATAATTTTGTAGTTTTTGATACTTGATGTGTGCATTAGAGTCACCTTTGAAAAGCAGATTGGACCAAGTATTGAGTGTTTGTAAGATTGTTACTATAAGATTTCTGATTACCTAAATGTCTTAGATATTTGGGATTTTTTAAAAATACCAGTTTTCTTTCAAACTGGGAATATTTTCACAAAATAAAGACAAAGGAAAACAGTTGAGTTTTTGATGTTTAGGTGGAGAATAAAAGGAAAAAAAGACAAATCACAAAAAAAACGTATAGAACAGTATCTGTGGGAAAAATGTGAACGCTTTACATGTATTACTTGAAAAACATACAAATTGTCTTCACAAGTTAAGGTTCCTAAATTATCAAAATAATTGGCACATATCCAAGATGTTAATATTAAATTTTCTTTGAAAATTAGAGTGACCATACATTTTACTCTGATCTGATTTAGTGGGAAATGACTTGTTTTTTTTGTTAAACACACACACACACACACACACACATACACACGACACTTGTGCAAAAGGTCATTATTTCAAAATGGCTCAATCAGCAGCAGCAGAGAGAAATAAGCATTTGCAGAGCTCATTGTGTTCCAGCAGGGGGCTATCGTGCATGCATGCAAATTAATAGCATGTTTGTTTACATCACTTTTCAAGGGAGAGGTACATAGTGCCTTAGTGGCCACAGCAGCAGTAAAATCTGTATAGATCTGGGAAGTATATTCCATATGCAGTGTCAGTGGATGTGAGGAAGACACTAGCACATTTGACACAAAGCAACTGAAATGTGGGAGACTCCTACATCACTAACGTTATACACAGATGCCTACTTTGGTAATGTAAAGTCTGAAAATAGATGTGGAAATCTTCCATGACAGTCATGTTTAATCAGAATTTTTTCTTTAGGGTGCAGAAAACTTACAAACTATTTTATTTACTTCAGATACACAAGTAGAATTGCATACATTGGCTATGTAACCATCTGCAATTGTATATTTTTCCCATCAAAATTTATTTGCCACATTTTATAAAAATTGAATTACTCTCAGTAGTATGTCAGCAAATATAATATGTAACACTCAGAAAGCACTGGCTTTAGGGAAGGAACTTAATCATGTTATTTACAATGGCGTGCGTCCCTGCATCTTCCACGTGAGCCTGTGAAACCTGATTCATCAGTGGGCCAGTGACGGCTTTGCATCCTTATGCACTGGATTTCTACCAACTTAGGCCTTTTTGTATTTGCATTTAACAAACTCATCTTTAAAATATTTGACAAATATTTGGGGGGTACATGGGATAACTGAAACAATAGAATATGGTTGCATTTTAAACATTTTAAAATGCAGATTGTTTAAAAATGAACTAATATTACAAAAGAGCTTTACTCATTTACTCTTTTTCTACTGTTAACAAGCTTAATTGGAGTAATGTTGTTACATATCTACTAAAATTTGACTCTTTTGAAGATTGTGGTTTATCAGTCTTAAGAATAAGCATAGAAAATGTTTGTATATATAAAAATAGTATATTGTGAAAATGCTGGTTTAACATTTTGCTTGTTATGATTCTAGAAGATGGACAACACATTTTAAATTTTCAGAACTATGCTTGTAGTTCTCATAGCCACAAATGTCTTGGTGCCATTCCTGTGAATGTTATATACTGTGTGGGGGGTATAAATGTGTGCATATAAGACGTGTATGCACCTAGAGAGGTAACATTTAGTTAGCAACATATGATAATTATTGAAAGGCATACCCTAAAACTAATTTTTTACCTCATTAGTCAGCCAACTACATCAATTTAGATTGTAGTCAGGAGTACGATTATTTTGATTAAAGTATGTCTAAGACTATTTGTATACAATTTGCTTTTAAGAACTCAATTTAAAATATTTTTTGATTGGATAAGTTTTACTGTCTTATTTTAAATGTATCTTTATTTCATATAAAATGTTCAGTATGCTTTTTTAGTCAATATCTATTGATAATGCCATATCACATTTAAAATATCTTTGGGGGTGATAAAGTAGAACTAAGAAAAAAGTGAAAATTTTAGATGAATATTTTACTGGCCTGAAAATAGAAATCATTTTTACTTTTATGAACTAAAATTTATAGAGCTTTGACCAATTTACTAAGATTATTCCAAAGTTGTGTGCTGATACTGAAAATAGTAAATCATGTGTCTTAATTGTTTAAGTTCCCTTGTCCTCCAGTTTGTCAATATTAACAAATTTATTTTGTTCGGTTACTCTTGTTCTGTAATAAATAATGCCTAATATTAACAAATACACCTTCTAAGTAAAACAAGATTGTAAACAATAATAATATTATAGCTTAATCCACAATATTTAAAATAATATCAACATTTGGATCTGTAATTTTCTGCTATGAGATCTTCTAATTTACTGTTTTCTAATCTTTTAATACAAATAGGCCTTTTTCTATAAAATAAAAAAAATCATAGTTATTTATTAATCGATAGTAGCTCTTATTAAATACATGTTTTCATGTTAGGGAGCACTTACTAAATAAGCAACTTATCTCATGCATATAACTCTGAAATTTTAATATTTAAAAAATGAAAGTGTAATATTTTATTTTGCTTCACCATGAATAGACATTTCTGAATTTCCAAAGTTTTCAGGTATTTTGAAAAATGTGTCAAATTCAGAGAATATTCATATCTGCCACAGCCAGAAATTTCTGATGTAAAGTTGATATGCTAAGACCAGTTTTTGTATAATGTATTGGTTTAAAAAATCCTCAGTGATATGTCTATGATATGGGATATGTTTTAAATATATTTCTGATCTTAAAGGGAATTCTGACTCATATCACATTATTCATTAAGATCACTAGAAATGTACTTATGTCTAAGTCACCTATAAGCAAGCATTCTGATCCTCAGTTCTAAACAAAGAATCAAATTTTTGAAAACAGTTTTTCCAGCTCAAGCTACACAGTACTTGTTTTCTCAGGGTAGTAAATTAGTGGTATCTACTTATCTAAGGTTTTAATACCTAATACAGTAACAGAGCTCCATCAATATATAGCTAATTGCAGATATAAAGTATCTGCTGGTAGTCCATCTCTCATAAAACCGCCGTTAGCCCTAATTCAAATCCATTGATTCCTATTCCAGTTAAAACTGAAGAACTTAATATGTCCTTTAATCCTTTTATTGTAAGCTAGGATAAAATTAATTTTACCCTAGAACTGCACAAAGCCAATTAACATGATCTTTAGAGTTATTTAGTAAAGTGCTTCAAACTGTTAAATTTATCTTGACCTCTTGGTTGCACTCTCTGACTGCTTTTTAAATGAAGTAATCAATATCTCATAGCCCTTTAAATAGCTTAAACTTCTCAGATATTTTACCTGTGCTCTACTTAAGCTGTAAGTAAAGTATTTACTCCTGTTCGTGTAAATCTGGAGTCAATTATGCTAAATCTAAAGACAATTGTATACTTTTGAGGCACACTATATGAATTAATGATTGTTTTTAATAAAATCAAAGCCTCATAGTTTGTTAAAGTAACTCAATAATGAGAAAGCATATTGTTTTTCACACAAAACATGTATTCTGTTTGCAACTTAAAATGCAGAACATTTGTGTCCTTTACCATTGCATGTAGCTTCTGTTTTCCACACAGTGCTAGTTGAAGGTATTAATTTTCTTACTGTGATAGGGTGATCAACCGTCCTGTCAAGAAAATGGATCTCCATGTCACCCTTTAGCATGATTAAATGGAGCCATGTCTCTGTGAAAAAATACCAAATTTTCATGAGACAAATGAAACTGTAGAAAGGTTTGCTTTTACAGCATTATTTTATTTTTAATATTACAGTCTCCCATTTGATTGTCATTTTATTTGTAGGAAAGCATTGCAGCTAATTACATATAACTTTTATCACTCAACAGAAAATAGAAGTCAAACCAATTATTTGAAGATGTTTACAAATTTGAAGAATTAAAAAAGTGAGAAATTGCAGTGTTATTTTTAGATTAGTAGGGATGGGCATCTGCAGTCACCATATAAATCGCAGTCAGTGTCCTTTTTAGGGGCTTTTTGTTCTTACATCTTTACCTCTTTTCTTATTAACAAAGAGCTATCATCTTTCCAGATCTGAGTTATGATAAAAATTACATGCCATAGAATTCCAGCATCAGTAGTGTTAATAGCCAGTTGGACATTGTTATTATGAGCCTATGCACATGCCAAACTTTAAATTACAACAAGTGATGTACTTGACAGCTAATTAAGATTTCATATTTTGGCCACTTAGCAGAGGGCACCTGTTACAATTCTTTCTATTAGTTTAGGAGTAAAATTTACAAATGGCTGTTTGAAAGTGAATTATTAAAACTTGTAAAAGTCTTAATTCATTCCAAAGGAGTGAAAGTTAAAGACAAGATAGAGGTAATTAAACAAAAGGATCAGAGAGAAGGTGGAGGACGGGGAGAGAGGCGGAACTCTCCAGATGCCCCTGTTGTTTAATTTCCTAGTGGAAGCGGCCCGTGTGTGCTGCTGTGCCCCCTCCCTCTTTAAGCAGTGGCCGTTGCAGAGGCTGAACGGCTGGGGTCAATGCCTTGCCTATTGATCAGTATCCCTGCAGTCCCTTGCTCCAGCAGCTGCTTCATTGGCTTCTTTCAGGGCCTGCTTCAGTACATTAGAATAGAAATCCATAACCAGAGCTGTGCTCATCCAAGCAAGGGAAGAAACTAAATTAAATGGTATAAAACAATCTTGGATCAGGAGTTTGTGCCAATTCATCTTGATCTAAGATGTCACACCGGGCTCTCTGTCTGAGCACCTGGGGTAGAGGCAGCCATAGTGAAAATAGATGGAGCTGCGATCATTCATTTGTCAGCTAAGGAGCAAGGCAGCGGTTAGCAATTCCCTTCTGCAGAGGTCAGCTGACAGAACAATCAGTGCAACTGCAGAATAGAGCTTTCCTTTGAACTATTGTTATGGAGCGTGCTCTTGCTGAGACGTGGGGGGAAGGGGCTCGGTCTGTTTCCTGTGTCTCAAGAATACTATGTAAAAAAGTAAAATATATACCACTATAATATGTAAATCTAGATTCAGTTACACTGTACTTACTCCTCGGATCTGTGCTTGTACATAAATAAAGTTGGTTTCAAATGCTTGTAGTAAGATCTAAAGTATTAAGCTGTTAAATATCATTTTGTCTAGAATTTTCTTTTAAACATGGAGGCAGTAGTTAAATGAATTTTGTTTTCTTCTTCATATGGTTAAGGTTTTAGATGCCCCCTCTACCTCACTTGAGTTAGCTTAACTATCACAGATCATTATTTGAATCTGTAATAGTATTTTTTCCTATTACTTTTTTAAATTTAAATTTTCTCTATATTGTCACAAAACTAAAACATTTCTATGAAAAGGGAAAAGTGTACTGCATGGTTTCGGATTAGAAAATATTCCTTAATATTAAATATTTTAAACATTTCAATCTATATTTTTTTATGAAAAAAGGTAGTTGGTGAAATATTTATTATGACGTCGAAGTTATAAAATAACTTTGGAAGAGAATCATTATAAAGTAGCTTAGAAGTGCTGTGAAATATACCATACAAAATTATACAAATTTTTTAAAAGGGTAATAATTTAAATTTTATATGAACAAACATTAAGGATAAATCTATTCTTTGTGGATTCATTTTAAGTGTCTTTCTATATAGTACTTAAAAAAAAAACAAACTAATGATAATTTCCTGAACTAACCTGAAAAAAAATGATATATAGAAACTAAGAGAATATAACAGTAATAACTGTCAATCCTTTTTGCATAATCTCCCATCATTTGTTTCTTAGACTCAAATAGTTCTTTTTGTTCACATCGAGTTGTCCTAGTGCCATTTATTGAAAATAATGTTCTTTCCTAAATGCATAATCTAGAATGTTTTCTTGATGGCTTTTTTTTTTTATTGATACTCTTTTAACTCCTATTTCTATGGCTTGATTTTTTAGGTTGCTTATCCAGTGTTCCACAAATGAAAAAAATTTCCACATCTTATGAGGAAAGACGGAAACAAGCTACTGCTATTGTTTTACTGGGAGTAATTGGAGCTGAATTTGGGGCAGAAATTGAACCTCCTAAACTGTTGACCAGACCACGAAGCTCTAGTCAAATTCCTGAAGGATTTGGTTTGACTAGTGGAGGATCCAACTACTCCCTGGCCAGACATACTTGTAAGTTTTCAGATTCCCACTGTAGATCTATTGCTTTTATTTATTCATTTATTGCAGTACGGGGGATTGAACTCAGAACCTTCTGCTTGCCAGACAGGTACTTATGCCACTGAGGTATCTCCCTGGCCCTAGAATCTGTTGCTTTTAAATACATATTTGCTAACAAAATTTCAGAATACTAAACATAGCCTGAGTTTTTCCAGCTCATCCAGATGTTGGAGAAAAGAGAAAGCAGTAGAGTCTGTGTGATGCATTGCCCTTTATAGTTGCTTGGACTTCTTTTGAAAAGTTAAAACATAGTCTGCTATATACTTTTTTTTTTTTTTTAATGTATTTAGTACAGGGTCTCACTACATACATTGAACTCGTAGTGGTTGTTCTATTTCCAGTCTCCCAAGCACTGGGATTACAGGTGTGCGTCACCATGCCCAGTCTTGTTATATGCTTTTTATAAGATAATGTAGTTTTGAACTTTGTCTTTTTTGCACTTTTGGTCAAGAGTCTTGTCAAAATTTGTGAAAGCTATCTTTAAGTTAAAACTTTTAATTTCTAAAATAATATCTGAATTACTGTCTCTCAGTTACTCTTCTCTTGTTGCTGGGACAAATACCCAACACCCAAAATGAAGGAAGAAAAG
>NDGN011449855.1:0-13148 GCA_002564285.1 Tympanoctomys barrerae
GATGTTCTGCTCCTGGACTAGCCAGGAGGATCTATCCTCTACACTCTCTGCAGGGATTGCAGCGGAGCTGGGGTGGGACTAGGTCTGGGGGTACCTGGAACGCGGCAGAAATCTACAATTGTTATGTTTTCTAAAAAAAAGTGGCTGCTTAATCTTTGTGTAGTGCTCCTAAACATCGGATATTTTCCCTTTTCTTGGTTATGCTTTCTATGAAATTAGCATAGCTTTTGCAGTTTTCGTTAATAGCATGCTGTTTCTTTCTCCACTCTGTCATTTCTAACACCAGAATCTTCATACTTCAAGTGGATGTCATAATTGATAATGGATTGACAAAGAGTTGTGTCTTGCTTTTTAATGAACTCCCAAATCTCTGTCTCTTCTGAGAATATGTATTATGCTAAATAAGTGAACCTATAACTGAAACGATGTTCTGATACCAGTACATTTTAAGATGCATCATCAACAACACAAAACCACCCACGTCCTATTTTACTTTCTTCTTTTTTTATAGACAGGGTCTTGTTGTGTACTTCAGGCTGGCCTTGAACTCACTACGTAGCCCAGGTTGGCCACAAATTCACAGCGACCTTCCTGCCTCTGCCTCCCAACTTCTGCAATTGCAGGCTCAGCCAGAGGTCTGCACCCAGTGCCTATTCCACCTCCCTGCATGACTCTTCAACATTACAAGAGACACAGGCAGGAGGCCACAGCATCCACCTAGAGAAGGTCCATTCCCAGCTTTCCCGCCAGAACCTGGAGAGACCAGTGCTGTGACAAATGTCCCAGGATCAGGACCACAGGAAATGGCAAAGGTCACCGTATATGACACCAACAGGACTTGCCATGAATGCTGAAGGAATATCTTAAATAAGAATTTTAATTTTAAAGTAATTTCCCACTGCCCAGGGCCCGCGGGCTGCCTGTTTCTGAGACATCTCCAACTTACTGAAATCACTTTTGACTCACATGGACAGACATGGGATTAACATGCGCCATTCAACCTGGAGCTGGGTGAGTGAGGGGTGATTTACGGGATCTTAGGGTAGGCACCTTGGACAGCCAGGCCGAACTCCATGTCAAAGTTATCCCAGGAACATGGGTTACGAGGAGGGTTTCCACTGCATTTTCTTGTCCTGGTGATTTTCTCTGTGAAAGTCCGAGCGCTGGGCAGAGGTGGAGCCCCCTGCTCATGGCAGAGCTGTGCCCGGGAGCTAGCCTGCTGCCACTTCCCTCCCGTTAAGCCCCAGACTGGAGACTCTGTGGCAGGTGGCTAAGTGTGGACTAGAAGAGTGTAGACCCACTTGGCCCCAAGTGACCCACCTCCCCTCCTTGTCTGTCCCATCAGAGCTGAAGCAGACAGTCATGCAAGAGAGCACCAGGTCCCGCTCCCAGCCCCGCCACTTCCCAGCTTGTGGCTCTGGATAAGTAGCTTCGCAGGTGCTCCACACTCAGTAGACTTATGTACAGAGACCCACGTTTCTCAGAACAGCATTCAGAATATAGCAGGTCCAAACTGCGAGTCACACTCACCATGAAATCTTAAAAGCTGCCCCAGCTGAGGATTGCTGTTTTTTTTTTTTTTTTTTTTTTGGTGGAAGCGGGGATTGAACTCAGGTCCTTGCACTTGCCAGGGAAGTGCTTATTCCAATGAGCCATCTCCTTGGCCCCAGGATTTCTGTTCTTGCACTGCAGATCTCTGGATCAGCCTTCAAGCCCCTGCCATGGGAAAGGGCCTGAGTTTCCGAGTAGCACCCTTACCCTTAGCTCCAGCCCCCCATGGTGCCCCTACACAAATCTGCTGGACTGGTTCACCTGTCCCTTCCCTTAAATCAGGAGCTGCTCCAGGGCAAGGCTTGGCCTTGTTAGGGCCACACGCCCACTTCATCGGCACAGACAGTATCCTCTGAGCATTCTTGGGAAAAGTGGATGGACCAGGGGAAGTAGGAAGTGGGGACTAGTTTTTATCAGCCAGTTGAGTGATTGTGGGGCGTTCAGCTGCATTAACTTGTTTTTTTGAATGGAAGAGTGATACTGTTAGTGACATATGCCAGGAGAGGATTTCAGCCCTACCAAGTCTTATTAAATAGATCACATGTAATTAATCAGCTTTTATTGTATGTAACTAAACACAAAGAGAAAGTACTGAAGAGGAGGGGTTGTTGCCCATTAGCTGAGGGCTCTTTCACTCAACTCAGGTAGAAACATGGCTCCAGGCTTTGAGTGCCAGGGCCTTGGCCCCTCAGGCCCACAGCTCTGTGGCTCTGACTGTAGCCTGCAGATACACAGTCTGGGCTCTGCGTCCAGCTCCACACTGGCTGTGCAGTGTAGCGGCAAGTGCTCACCCTCTCTGCACCTCCATTTTTTCACCTATTGTATGGCAAGGGTACTAGCAAGGATAGGATTAAATTATGTGCTTATTGAAAACACATAAAGAACTAATAACAGTGACTAGCACAGGGTGAATGGTCAGTAAACGGTAGCTGTCATTATGTAGTGCTTGATATGTGTGTGCAACAATGTATGCATTGCAATGAAGTTTTAATAAGTCAAGTGTGTCACTGGCTGCACCAGTGACAGGAGCACGGGTACCGCTAATGCCTGCTCCTTCAAAAGAGAAGGAAGTTGCCATCGTTCAGCGGTAAGTGGAATGTTGACCTTGCAATGTGAAAACTTGGTTCCAATTCCCATCTTGTCATGTACTGGCCGCAACACACACCCGGGCATGTTTGTAACCTCTGACCATCCCTTCCTAGTCCAAGGAGTGGAGATGAAATTAATAGAGGTCACATCTATAAAGGAGACCCACACAGCCCGGGGACACTGAAGGCACCCAGTGAGCCTAAGGCAATGGCATTTGTTATATCTTGTACTCATTTTCATTTTTCCAAAGACATATTCCCTCCGTGCTATGCAAATCAGGGGAAGTACTAAACGCCCCTCATGGGGGATTGGCAAGCACTCTCGGGACAACTGTCCCATTGATTTGTAAGAGCAGCAGAAGGGACTGGGCGTGGGCAGTAGCTGGGGCCAACAGCCCTCAGTGCAGAGAAGCAGCTGCTTTGCCAGGACGTGGAAGAGCTCACTCCGCCTGCAGGGAGCTCCCCCAGTCAGCCATGTCATAATGAGAAGGGGTCTCGGTGACCCGGCACTTCTAATCTGATGAAAAGGATGTGTGGGTGGATGAAACTGAGAAGGAAGTAGTCACTGTCCCAAATATGCCACCAAGGAGGGTACGGTGCGTGAGGCACCAGGCTGAACTCCACAAAAGGTCCAGGCATGCAGTCGGCAGGAATAAGGATGCTGGGAGTGAGGCGTGGTCTGGGAGGGAAGCCAGCGCTCTCCGTGCTGAGCAGTGTCCAGCTGGTTCCATTCCACCCTTTCCTGCTCCGGATGCCCACAGCAGCCAACACCCCGGCTTTTGCTGAAGGCAGAATTTGGGCAGAGCAGCCTGCACCGTGTGGGAGCTGTCAGCTCCGAGGTATCTCCTTCCTTCTCCTTCTGGTACTGAGACCTCAGGCTGCCAGCTGGCTCTCTCCTCCTTCCTGCAAGCGAAGCTCACTAGTTCAAGTACAAAGAGTTCCACTCCAGAAAAAGCCAACAGCCAGGCACAGGGGAGGCTCAAGAAGTCAGGGGGAGGGGAGGAGCCGGGACGAGCCTGTGCCTGCGCCCCCCAAGCAGACCTCTCCCTGCACTGCTGGGCTGGCTATCTCCTGAGTGGACACCAGAGGACATCCCACAAGCAGGACTGCCTCTGCCTGTGTCAGGGGACAGAGGACAAGAATGCAGCCCCTGCTGTGCAAACACCAGCTTAGGCCACAGCCCAAGGGGAAGCTCCCGCTGCTCCTCTCCCCGGGTCCCCCTTGCTGCTTCTCCAACGCTGCTGAGGTAACCGGAAGAGTGGCAGGGTTGCGTCGGGAGCCCTGGGAGGGACCCTGGATCTGCCCTCTCTTACCTGGGATCGTCTCTTGCTGGTCCTCACCTCTCTCAACCAATGGGAATGCCTCACTACATCCTTCCCACTAAATCCACAGAAAGATGCAAGAGTGTTTTGCTAGTTTCTGAAATGGTGAAGAAAGAGCTCGGGCCTCGGGCTCAGAGAGACTTGAGTTCAGAGCAGCTTTAGATCCTGTCAAGTCACTTAGCCTCAGTTTCCCCATTCATTCATTTCATAGATGTGTCACGGGGCTCATGTATGAGTCAGGCAATAATGGCAGACGTGAGGTGGCCTTCACTGAATCTTCTCATTTGTTCAGTGGAGGACGTAGATCCTGCTCTACATGATTGCTGTGCAAGAATTAACTAAGATTAAATATTTCTGACATCTAGCTGAGAAATGGTGCAGAAGGGAGGCTCGGTGAAGGTTAAGTCCCCAAACGAAACCAAAACGATCAACATTCACGTGGAAAATTCCATTTAGTCAAGACTATCAAGAAAAAATATTGATAATAATTATTACCTAGCAAAGGTCATTTATTTTCTATAAATTAAAAATTGTCTTGGGTTTAGTGTTCAGCCGCGGCAGCTGGGCTGGAGATTAGATGAATGTGCAGGTTTCTCTTAAGTGAGGTCAAAATTAACCACAGCAAGTAGGCCGAGTCCACTCAACATAATCCCACTGGGGCCCTGAGATGCTGTCATTGTCAACGGGCACCTGGACGCCACCATGGGGACATGCAAGCGAGGGCCTACTCTTCCTTCAGTCTTGTTCTCCTCATATTCTCCTCTGAACACACAGGCGGGGCAGTGTGTGTGCCCACACCTGCACTTACGGCTGTGTGCGCGCGTGCGCACACACACACACGCACACACACACACACACACACACACACAGGCACACTCCCGGGGCTGTCAAGCCTCTTTATAAGGACAGGGTGCGTTTTCAGAAAGCCTTCATTTCTACTCCTCCAATAAATGTTTATTGAAAGAAGAACAGAGGAATGAACAAGTTAGCGTTTTCTGGGCCAACTGCTAGAACTGAAGCACATTTTATAAAAATAAATTCAAGAATAGCTCGCTCCCATCCATCTGGGAACGTGGCTTTCGGTGATCCTGGGAGGAGATTCACGACGCACAGGGCACACTGAAGGGCCGAGGACCGCTGTGGCGGAGAGCAGGCTGGCTCTGTTAACCTAGAGAAGTCTGGACTGACTTGACCAAGAAGGGTCACTTGTCTGTGTGCTTGATCGCGTGCCTGTTGGTGCCACAGCACCCGCTGAAGCCCGCACTCAGAGAGCTGGGAAGCGCGCACTAGCGTGTGCGTTGTTGGCTGAGCCACTCCAGGCCTCAGCTGAGACTACGCAAGGCCTGGTGTCCCTGTGTCTCAGATAAGTTGTCCCGCCTACTTTTAGGTCACTGAGGCTACCTCCAGCCAGGCAAGCAGGACGCCGGGGCTGTGTGAGACGAACAAAGGACATCTCAGTGAACTGGACCGGGGATGCACCGCGAACTCGGGAGTACCGGGCCAGGGCTGCAAGGGGGGCGGGCTCCTCCCAGGCGCCGGTCCGTGCTGCTTCCTGTGTCTGCTTCATGCCGCATCTGTGCTTCTCTCTCTGATGTCCCAGACCGCACGGCAGGTCTCCTACAGCCCACTGCCAAGCCTCGTCCACCTTCAGCCCGAGTCGTGCCCGCCTGACCCAGTTATCCGTGCACGCAGTGTGGGTCACAACCGGAAGTGGCTTTGGGGCCTCTTTGTCCCTCAGGGAAATGAATGGCAAGACCCCTGACGGCCACTCTACAAGGAGCTGCAATGGTCTCTAACGTGCTTGGCTTGCTTGCGCTTCCCAAGGGGCTTAGAACCCAGGAAACGCCAGGAGGGACTTTCAAAATCTGCCCATGAGGGACCAGGGCGGTGAGGGACCAGGGCGGCTGTTGCCACGGGGCCTCTGGCTTTGCCAGCCGTGCTCTGCAATCATCCAGGTGTTGTAACGCCCGGAGCCTTTCGTGCCCTTGAGCGCTGCTCCTCTGGCTTCTCACCCTGCCCTGTCTCTGTCCAGCAAATATTTCCTACCTGCGGGGACCCAATTTACATGCCACCAATGCCACCATATTTCACAGACTCTACCTGCCAGGTGAGAGCTTTGCGCTATTCCTTTATTATTCCACTGAATTCTGCTGGAAACAGTTCAAAATTATTCTTTCTGTAACCCACAGAAGGTAAAAAGCAGATTTTTAAATCATTTTCTTATCAGAAAAGTTATATATGCTTGTATATATTTGGAAAATATCAATAACTAAAAAACGAAGGAAATCTGAATTTCTTCAAATCATAAATACCCAGAGTTTAAGTAGGGGCACATTTCGTCTAATCTTTTTTTCCCAATGGATCACATGTGCATTTTTTTCATAATTGAAGGCATATAGAATTTTCTACTCTGCTTGTCATCAGTTGAGATTATATTGAAAACACGTTCCTATAGTATTGTTTCATGAGTCTGCTATCAAATGGCTATGGGACATCTCACTGGACAGTGTACCACACTTCCTTGGCCCATTTCCCACTGTTTGGACATCAGTATTATCTTCATTTTTATTTTTTCTTTTAAAAACAATGAAGTGTCCTGGATAGTTTTCATTTGTCTCTCTGGAGCCACCGTCGACTCCAGGTCCATCTGGACTATGTCACAGGCCCCCTCGCCTCTGGCTCTGGCTGGTCTCAGAGCAGAACAAGCTGGTAAGGACCAGTTCCAGGATGAGGCAGGGAATCTCCTCCCCGGGGTTGGACATGCGGGCACAGAGGGAGGCAGGAAGCCCTCTGCACAGGCCTCTCTGTAGGCCCTGGGAGCCGCTGCTGCCTGCCCTCTGGGCGGTGGGCTGCCATTCCTGGACCCTGTGTCTTGCTGTGCCCGGGGTCCTGCATCGCCTCCGCGCGCTCTCCATGCCCTGCTACTCCCCGAGTCGGCACTGGTTTGCTTCGGTGGGACCGTGCGACGCTCGCTTGCACCTGGGCGCCCAGCAGGGCCCTGACAGGTGCGCGCCACAGTCGGCACTTTGCAGCTCCTTGTTGACTCCACTCAAGCTGCCCCTAGCTGTTCCCGACAAATGTTAGCAGCAGATCAACAGGTTAAAATAAAACAAAGCAGATGAAGCGTGTTCACGGCACTTCATTTATGCTGCCACCTGCTTGCCAAAACCCCATCATGGTCCCTGTTGGTCGTGGCTGAGGACACAGAGTTATTGTTTTGAATCGGGAAATGTTGGCGAGCAAGAAGCACGGCGTGTCTCAACTCATATCTATTGATTACTAGTGAAAGTGAACGCCTTCCACACATTGTATTTTAATTTCTCTTTTATGAGTGACCGCGCCTAGTGTCACGTCTCTCCCTTATAATGACTACCTGCTTACGAGGATACTCATAAGAAGCATGAGTATCGTTCCCACCAATTCGGGCAGCTACAAGGATGGCTCGATTGTTAGAAAAGCCGGAGTCCAAGGACAAGCTAGAAGGCAGAAAAGCAGCGACGTGTCTGCAGCGAGCATACCGAGGGCCTGCGTGTCAGTCGGACCGAACGGGGACGGCGGCCCTCACCTGTCACAGAGGTGCGCTCCGGACGCCCCCATACTAAGTGGATGTCAGCGAAGTACGGATGCTGTATTTATCTCAGTATTTATATAGGTCTTAAGGCTTTATAAGACCCTCCTGCACTCTTATAAACTTTTCCCACACTTTTAAAAAAAACTTCTGATGTTCTTAGTGATTCTCTAAACTTGCAAACCTATGTAACTTTAACAATATGTGCATTCTGTGCAGTACTACAAAGTCCCAGGATACAGGGAAAAATCTGCAATAAAAATTTAGATGAATGTTTTCTGAAAACCCACAAATCAGTGAGTCCATGAAAGTAGAGCCAGGAAATAGCGGGGAACTGCTGTACCTGGTTTCTCTGCAGACTGTATAAATCTTTTGCCTTTGTAAATGGATTGAACATCTCTTGTCTGAAATGCTTGGGAACTGAAATGTATGCAATTTCAGATTTCTTCTTCTTCTTCTTCTTCTTCTTCTTCTTCTTCTTCTTCTTCTTCTTTTTGAATAGTTGCAGCTATCTAATTAAATGTCTGGGGGCTGGAACTCAAGTTTAAATTAAAAAAAAATTAATGTTTGTACACTGTGCTGTGAGCTTTGTGCACGATGGTTAGTGGACCTGTATGCTGGCTGTGACCGTCACCCAAGATCCAGCGGGGAATCCTCATGCTAGAGTTCAGAAAGTTTTTAGTTTGGGAGCATTTCAGGTTTTGAAATTAGAGATATTTGACCTATGATTGTATTATTAAAGTAGTAGTCAATAGTTACTGAATTTCTGTCATTTGCCAGGTATAGTGTAAGTGATTTACATATGCTGCTTAACAAATGTGCTCAGGTTGGGCACTGTGTCCAGTAAACACTGAACCATTTCTGAAACCCCACCCTACCTCAAGTAGTGTAAGCATAAGAAGCCCAATCTTTCTCTCCAAATAGATTGATCCAGAGACATGAGCGCTGGCTGAATCTTGCCTTATTGATGCTCTGACATCTCTGACATTTGGTTCCAAAATTAAGCAAAAATGGAAAAGTTGAAATTCCAGCAGGCAGACAAACTGTTCTTGGATAGTCCCAACTCACTTGTGTAAACACTGGGGGCCGGCAAGGTTATGGGCTGTTATAAACAACCCAGTCACAGTGGGGCTTTTCGCTGCTTAGAGCAAAGGGTTGGATGTTAGAAAACAGCCACACAGACGTCTCTTCATCAGTTCTACTTTAGAGTAAAAGGAAGCATCGCCTGGGAAAAAGGTGGCCGGTCTGGAGCAAGTGCCGCCTGAGACAGGCCGTGCTCAGGCTGCCTCGTGCCGCAGCCAGTGGGGAGCTTACCCCCCGGGTTCTTCTGCAGCCCAACCTTAGCTTTTGTGTCTTCCTTTCTCAGAACATCAGCCTTACTTTCCGTGTTTTATGGCTTCCTCCTTTGTCCACTCAGAGGGACAGCAGGGAGAAGCACTGATTTCTCCCTGGGGTTGGGGCTGGCAGGGGGAAGAACGGTACTTTTACAGAAGAATGCAATGCTATTTCTGAGCTCTGGGGCTTTGTGGAGAATTTTATTTTTGTAAGAGGTTGTGTTTTATGTATTATAGTTTTAGATTTCTGCTTGCTGCTGCACAAGGCCAAGCCTCTGTTTTAATTTCATCTTTCTTTGCCTGGTAATGATGGGTCTGAAACCGGACTCAGGCGCAGCTCTCTCATCCATTCCTGTTAAACGTGCCCCTGTTCATTTTCAAAAGGAGCTAAATTTTAACAGACAAGATGAAGAGAGAAAAGCAAAGAGCCAGCACTCCAGTCCCAGCTGACCGCAGTAGCATCGCTGGGTGTGGCCATCCAGATGTTAGGGTTTCCAGATGTTCCGCCTTCCCCCGCCTCACCTGTGCTGTGAGATGAGAGGTCAGACCGCCCACGCTCAGGCCACTCACCACACTGCAAAATAAGACTTCTGATCTTTGGCACTGAACATTCTAAGGGCCGTCCCGATCGGATCTGTGGGTCACTCAGACTTTGAGCTCCCAGGGGAGGAGGAGCCCACTTGTCCAAGGAAATGTCTGTAATGCAAGTCAAGGGGCTTGTGAAGGAGCCTCCCCTTTGTTGGCTGCAACATAAACCAGAAAACAGGTTCAGGGAGCTCAGGGCCCCGCAGGCCCTGCTCCTTCCCAGGAAATGAGCGAGAGGGGAGGCATGAACACGTGAACTCTGGCAGCCCCATGCCTGGGTGTTAGAGCTCCTAAAGTATCTGCTGGGTGGAAACCCTCGGCCGGTGGAAGGAACTTACAGAGACAGACTGGTTTCCGATCTCTCGTGGGGCTTCCATACCCACTGCTATGGAGAGAGAGACTTTCCCACTGGGCCAGGAGCAGGCCATACGCTCCCCAAGCCCCACCCCTGTTCAACTCAGTGTTTATGCTTTGGATGTTCTGGGCGGAATGTTCCAGCATTTTCACCCAAAGGTAGAAGAATGTGCAGTAATACCAATAGCTAGTGGCTGCTGAACACTTACATGTGGCAGGCACTCTGCCACACGCTTCGCACGTGTGACCGTCTACCCTCACGAGGATCCTTGGGGATTGCCTCCCTCTCCCTGTCTCTGTCCACCTCGATCCATCGCGACCCAGCTTTTAAAGATGTTTCCTCTCAATGTCTCTCGTGTAGTGGGCAGAGTATTTGCAACTCTATGTATATAGCATCAAGGTTCAAAAAAGTTAAATGGCTTGCCCGAGGCACGTGGAATGAATTTGAATATCGTTAGGAGGTGAGGTCAAGTGGAGATCTAGAAACGTGCACCGTGTTGAGCAACATGAAACACACCGGAGACACTGAGAGGAAACGACTTCAAGAGCTGGGTTAGGGGTGCCGGGGAGATGGCTCAGGGGAATAAGCAAGCGCTTCCCTGGCAAGCGTGAGGGCCTGAGTTCAATCCTCGGTTCCACCAAAAAAAAAAAAAAAAGGCTGGGTTAGGGTGGGTCAAAGTGGACAGAGACAGAGAGAGGACGGGATGGCACACCTGAGTGGCAACATTCGGAAGCAGTTCAGCACAGGTCAGGGGCCCCGGTCAGCTGGGATGCTTTGGCTGTACAGCACGGACGTCCTATTGCAGATGTTCTCGCATGCTATTTTCTTCATATAACAGGAAACTTAGAGATAAGGGAGCCTGAAACACGGGGCAGAAGCTAGCAGTGCCACGAAGGATCGGGTTCTTCCACAGCCCTGGCCCGGTCCTCACCGTCCCGCTGCTTCACTGTAGCACATCTGGGTTTCTTAATCTGCACTCGGCCTGCTTTGATGGAGCTTAATGCATCTGTGTCTCTATGTCATAAAAATCTGGAAAATTGTTACTCAATATTATGAGAATGATAGAAAATTCCTGGGTATTATAAGACAGAATAGCATTTTTATTATAGCATTCATATAAAAATGACTAAACCTAGCTAGCTTTAATTCTATTCTTGAAAAATAATTATCATAAAAGGAAGATAAACTCAAGTTTGAGTCTAGGGTCCCCAAAGCCCAGTTTCATCATCCATATCGTAGACTGTATCGGTGCAGCCCCTGCCTCACAGGATAGTGGGAGTGTAACCTGATAGCATGTGACACCCCTAGGAAGGGCCACACCAGTGTGGGCCAGCAGCCCTTTTTACTGCAGGGCTCTGATGACTACACAAGCTCAGTCCACTACCATGCATCCCGTGTGGACTGACTGAAGCAACAGGGTCAGAAAATTGCCTGCGCTGCCTCTCAGCTTCCTCCTACAGTCACTGGTACATCCCAGGGGCTTTTGTCTCCATCAGTATTTGAGAGTGTCTGTGATCTGACACGTGAGCAAAGATGCTCTTGAATGAGATGCGTCATGGTTTTATTCTTCAAGAGGAGACATGAAAGTCATGTCTAGGTTAAATTGTATTCTTCCCACATTGAATGAGATGATAAGATATGTCCTCGGAGGATGCCTTGAAGCCCCCTCCTTGTCCACACGTGCCTGTCACACGTCTTACCTCTCCCTCTCCATGGCCCTTTCCATTTTGTTCCCCAACTGTCTTGGCTCCATTTGCTTCTTTCTAAACACACCAATCCCTGTCACCTGGATCAGCACAGTGGCGTCTCTTATGGGTCAGATCTAGGATGCCCCTCCCCAAATTTTCTGTGTGCTCAAATCAATGCAATTGGACGACAGATACTCAGTAACATCCTAAACAGCACATCTACATAAACATGTGGACGAAGACCCTTGCCCACCATGACTTCATGTTCATGGCAGGGAATGTAGGCTCTGAGCTGGAGACAGAAACCGTACAGTGTGAGGCCCGCTTCACCTCCCGCCCGGACCACACTGTGGAAGTCGTGGCCAGCCTGTCGCAGCGTTCTTTCCTTCTGAGTTCAAGTAAGGAGTCTGAGTTTTTCCTGAGTGTTTCAGTTACGACTGCCGGTTACATAATTAACATAGGAGCTGACATTTACCCATTAACCTGCTTTTAGCCTGTGTGGGGCTTAAATATGAAGTGTCCTCCAAAGGCCTAAGTACAGAAGCCTTGAGTTTCAGTGCAGTGACATTCAGAGACGGCCCGGGAGGGCCCTGGTCGGGGGCAGTGATCCCATCGGTGGGCTCATCCTGAGCTCATGGCTGCACGTGCCATTAGGAGGCGGGCCCCAGTTGGAGAAAGCAGGTCCCGGGGTCCCTCGGGGACCACACCTCCGGACCCTCCTCTTGGGCTCTTTTCCTCTCTGCCTCCTGACTGCTGTGAGGCAAAGTAATAATAGGTGAAAAATACAAAATTCATCTACAACATAACAGAATCGTGTAATCCTGCCACCTATTATGAACACTGTGAAAGACTTTGCTAAATTAAGGAGGATGTCAGACTCGGGGACTACAGAATCCCTCCAAAGCTCAAACTCCAGTGTTTTCATACACTATCATTTCACTTATTCAAATGTCTCTGTGTGGAGGAGCGAGAGCAGGAGCGGCCTGTCCAAGCAGCGTGTGGCGGACAGCTGCTCGCATCGCCGCTTCCTCTCCCGTCTCAAATTCATGCCAGAATCAGACGTGCTCTGTTTCGCACACTGTCCTAAGCAGCATAGTCAAGGGGGGCCCCGAAGCTGCTGTTCAGCCCTAGCAAAAGTAGCCCCAGTCCAGGGATGTGTATGGTGGACCCCTGGGGTGCACGGTGAGTGCAGGCCTCTTGCCTGCCGCCTGCGCTCTGTGGCCTTGGGGAACTCGGGAGACCAAGTCCTTCCCTACTTTTCAGTGATGCAAGGAAGCAAGGTCAGGCAGGACTGGAAGTGATAACTTCCCTGAGGAATGTTGGGAAACTCCCCAGCACTTTGCAGGGCTTGGGGATCCTGGGGGCAGGGGTCACACTCCACCCAAGAGCAAGTGGACACTCGCCAGTGAGCTGGGAGTGCACAGGGTGGGAAGGAGAGGAGTGGCTGACACGTAATAAGCTTCTCATGAGCACTGTGGGACCAGATGCTGCCCTGGCTCCCAGGAAAGAGGGGTTAGCCCAGTCCACTCACAGCCTGAGGACCTGGCCTACTCTGGGGAGCCCGCTGGACTGGGGGTGTGATGTTAGTAGCCAGATCCTAAGCACGCTGAGTCCTCTCTTGCTCCACAGTTGTGGGAAATCATGGGGTGCTGTGGAC
>NDGN011449856.1:0-14853 GCA_002564285.1 Tympanoctomys barrerae
TTTTACAAAGAATTGTTTTATCTTCTAAACTCTCATGCTAAATGCAGATAATAGTACTAGAATTCTTTGCGTTAGTAGGATTTGTTGAAGCTTTTTATCCAAAGATTGTCTTTAAGCAATTTTTTGGGGATATCACTCCTCATTACCATATTCTCATTTTTCATGATTTTGTACCTCCTCCTCTTCATTACTGTCTGTCTGTGCCACTGATTTCCACTGGACTGCTTGTCTATGTTTATTTTTCTGAGTTGCAGGAGTGCAGGAATTCATGGAATTTAATCAGGAATTTCTTTCTCTTTTGCCCTTGAAGAAACTGCTGGTGGCCATTATAGCATGCATGTAGCCTTCAAATTATTACCCAGAGTCACTTTTAACCAAGAGTATGAATGAAAATTTTCTTTGGAGGAAAGCATTGTTGGTCAACGTCACTCATTGCTGTACGTGTGGGGGTGCCGCTGTCACTGCAACATCTTGATCAGGTAACATCGTCACCAGCTTACAATCCCCAATAGTGCAGACTAATGGTTCATTTGCTTTGGGTACTCTCCTTTAGTGTTTGAGACTTGTAGAATAAACATTTCAGTTAGTTTTCCCCAGGAAAAGTCAGTTCCTAAGTTCCATGACTGAGAGGATGCATATGGTAGTAACCTTTATGATGACATCCGATGCAGGAGGATCTGATATACATGTGCATGTCTCTTCTGGTCCAAGAAGCTGACTGCATTACCTTGCATGTGGATGGATTCTCCTCTTCCTGAGAACCTACCTCCATAGAAACACACAAAGCCTCAGGGGGATCCAGGAAGCTGAAGACTTTCTTTGGCTCTTCCCTTTATTTCATCTTGGAAGCCAGGGGCAGCAGCAATGAACATTTTCTGGCAATAAAACTTGTACCATGTGAGGAGGAGGACAAAATGGATGTTTCTTTCTCTAACAGTGAACATTCATTAACCCAGTTTCTGGATTTTCCCCTTCTTTCTTCCAATTAGCTGTTTGCTTGTTCTTGATCTTTGTCTTCACTGTAGAATCTGGAGATGATCTGTACCTGGCCTCTGAGTAATGGAAGGAGAAAGCTAAGGGGAAAGTCACTGACATCCTGAGAGGCCAAAAATAGCCCCAGAGCCTGACTCCACAGTGCAGGATGAAGGAGTTATGATCACTGTGAACTCTGAGGGTGGCAGATAATTTTTTTCTGCAAATCCTGAGCTGCACAGTAACCTTAGAGATGATGTAGTCACAAGGACATGAAAGTGAGAGACCTGAGGTCAGGCGTACAGCCGGACGTATTGGGTGCCCTTTGGAAACCATTGTTTCTGGGTGTGTTCCTCTAGGTTCCACTAGTATGGGATGCATGTCTACCCTGAAGCTGGCAGGGGCTAGTTTGAATTCCTGACCTTGCAGTTCTGAAACTGGAGGACAGCACAGAGTGGCCATGACCTCGGTGTGCTTGGAAGCTGCTAATCTTGGGGAAAAGACATGATGAACTGGTGGGTCAGGTAGCACCACACTTAAGGCAGCATCCACGGAAGTCCTGGGCTATATACAGCAGCTGCCTACAAGTTCCTTTATCTTCTCTATTCTGCCTAAGGTCTGGAGACAACTCTTGATTTCATTTCAAAATACCAGAGTTCTTTAAAGTCCCCCAAATAGTTACATGTGAAACCATTGACATCCTAATGATAACTATGTCCTCATTGGATGGAGGTAGCACCATGCCTGTAGTAGAACTGAGCACTGATTTATCTTAAAATCAGTGAACAATAAATAATAGCCAGTGGCCTCTGTCCTACAGGATTTGATCACTGGAATTCAGGAGGAATTTTTTTTCCAGCGTTTATGTCCATGTCAAGTCATAGGTGCCAAGACAAGAAATACAAAGTCTTCCAAACCACCATGAGATATATTAGTATATATGGGTTTGTCCTTTATTCACGTTTGTGTCTCGCTTGAACAATAACAAGAATTTTCAGCCAATGGAAAGGCCATCTGGCACCTGCCATGCTGGGATGGCAATGTTCTCTCCCCAGTCTCTTGTCCAGCTCTGAAATGTAAGATGAACATAGAAGGATAAGATGGTGTAAAAATCCCCTATTTTCCATGCTCCCTCCTCAGGTGGTACACAAGGTGGTAGGTATCCATGTACTATGGTTTGACATGATGAGATCCACACTTCTCAGATTTTGCCTCAGTTCCTATGACAAGTGTGATCTACAGGATTCGATGAGACAGACAACCTAAAATGTCACTGGGAAACCCTGCAGTTATGAAGAATGACCACTTGTTCATTCATATATAAATCCTTTCATCCTAGCTCTGGGCACAGCTAAAGAATTGGAGGTCCTTGTTTTCAATGTCAAACTCCATGAGTGCATCTTAGAAATCTACAATTTTTAAGGGAATACCAGACTCGGAATGAAGCCAAATAATTCCCGTGGGCCTTGACCTGAGGCTTAACTAATGTTCCTTTTTCCCTTCCATGAATGGCAAAAGTGCAGCAAAGCCAAATGATGTCAGTTGCACAAAATACAGTTAGAGATCCCATGCAAACATTCATCATTTTGAAATGCCAATCACAGAAATGGCAGATAAGTTCTTTAGTGTCTCTCACCTGCTTGTCCTGGATTAATCAAAGAAGCAGTGGTCAGTGCAGCTGCTTCTGTGAGTCATGAGAAGGCTTCTCAAACCTGGATAAGCCATAGAATTGTAAAGCTTTTACAGCACTAGTTTGTGTGTTGGTGGAAATGATTTCATTGGGCAGGAGATTTAGCTAAAGATACAAAATGAGGGTTATGATAATAAAAACTTGGGGGAGTTTACTTGAGGCTGCTAAGTTTTGTGGCTGCAGTCCGAGGCCAGGATAGACCTGAAGAAAGTGTTGCCTCCTCAGCAGGGATCACATGTTGTCTAAGAATGGGAACTGGTGCCAATCAAAGCAGGCTGTGGATGGGTAGAGTCCTCTGAGGATGGCAGCTTTATGTTCATCTACAAAGTTGAAATTTGAGAAACTTCTTTGAGTACAAATTAATTTCTCTGTGAGTCTAGGTGGAGTATAGCACTGGTACATTATCCAAAAGTAGTGTGATGTCCTTGAATACCAGGCCTCCTGTTGATGCGTATATGACTGACAGAGAACACACTAGAAATTCAACCTAACTGGTAGATATAAGGCACTTTTGCCCTGAGGTCCAGTGTTCATTCCTGAGGCAGCATAAATAGACAACACATAGATGTCAAGGATTTTAGTGAACAGAAAGACAGCAGATCTGGTGCCCTACTAAGGCAGAGTTCTGTAATTAATAGGCTAAACATTAGAATTAGTTCTTCATTATAGATGTCTTCCCCCAAGTGAAGCTGGGTGTTTATCCCAAATAATTTCAGAGCCCTGACACAGGTCACCAACCCTAATACCTTCTCACCAGCAAACTCTTACACTACTTTTGGTATTTTTAGAGAAACATCAGATTGGTTTAAGGGAAGCTGAAGGGAGAAGAAATTATTGGCTGAGGATCCCAGTGTAGGATGCCTTGTGCCTCACATTCTCTTGTGTGAATCTGTTGACATACAGGTGTTTGCTATTGGAGGGGTTAATTCTCAGAGCTCAGGGTCATGTAGTAAAATTACTGGTCAATGTATTGAAGTCTCATTGGTGAAGGTGTCTCCTAGGTTGAAAGGAATGACTTGGAGACAAAGTCACGAGGAACCATACCCCCCCCCCACACACACTTAGCAGCTAAGGTGATATCACAGGAACTTCCATTTATAGGCTGAGAGTTCTCTCTCAAGGGCTGGATTTCAGCCTTCAGTTCTATCCCAAATGAAAGCATTCTATGACAAATTGTTCAGAGAGCATCTGATAAGAACCCTATGCCTTAGTTCCTTAATTGTGATCCAGAGCTTCTACAAATTCATCAGACATGAGGATTTCTAGAAACAAAGAGCATGTGTGTGTGTGAGGGGGAGAGCTGAATTGCATTCTTCAGGTGATGCTGAGATTGATAAACATTTCTGAGGATGAGCTTTGGCCCTATGTGTGTGGGAAGTGATATTCAGATCGTGATGTGCCTCACTTTCTCTTGCTGGAACCCAATTGATCTCAATGGTTTCAGATTATGATAGGGAAATCAGGTGGCTATTCAAAGAGCAACCTTCCCCTGTCCCCTTGGGTGATCTTTTTGCCTGTGCCTCAACCACCAAATATTTACTTTTATCTATATCCTGGCTTTACAGAAAATAATTTTCCCATGGCCTAAACCTGACCAAAGTACTGAATGATATAAAAAAGCCAGTTCATCAGAGGAACTGGACTCTCAGACCTTCCACCCTCTCATGCTTAATTAAAAGCCACTGTCATGCAGTGGTCATGTTCCATATGCTGTTCTGGTACATTACACATAGTGACACACTTGATCTAATATTCCCTTTTCAGATAGAAAAACTGAGGCAAAGAAAGACACATAAGCTGGAGCAGAGTTCAAACCCAAAGTTGGGATCAAATATCAGACCTGAGATTTGGATTCAGGACAGTGAGGATTGAAATAGTCTGCTATAAAAAAGCAAATGTATGACTCTACTGTGCAAAAGAGAATAAGTCTACTGAAAGGTGGCATGTCTCCCCACACTAAGAATGTGAAAATGCTACCAAAATTAAAATATGTAAGATGCCATGGAATGGAAAGGAGGTCTGAGTTCTTCTAGAAAGATGTTCAACAAGAAGCTATATCCATAGAAGGTGCCAAAAGGCCAATTATTCTTCTGACTTGTTTTTACAGTTTCAAGGCAAGAACGTCCTAGTCTAACAAACCTGAGCCCACTGGGCATCTACCAGGCAGGCAGTGTGCAATATCCAGGTCACATGTGCTGGTAAGAATGGGCCTGCTTTCCTCCTTTGTTGATGGTGGCTCCTGAGGGTGTTGGAGATAAGCTGCTGTGGATCAGCACCCACCTCCTTGGATGTGCAATCATCTTCGAGGTCTCCATAGCCTTTTTGTGGGACCTGCAGGAGTTGACAGTGGATTGCAAACTCATTCCTTGGCCAGGTAAGTGGTCAATGAACACCTATTTCAAGAGCTGCCTGCATGCTCAGGCTCTCTGGACACTTGCACCACTTGTACCTCCACAAGGCCCTTAATAAGGAAGTTATGTTTTGTGATAGGTCCTGAGATCACACGGATGCTAGAGACCAACATCTGTGAAAATGGAGAGGAGGCAGATTGGGCACACAGAAGTGTCTGAGCATGTGGCAGTTTTCTGAAGCCTGGGCCTACCCAGCAGTGATTTCTGACACTTTGGGATCCCCCATCAGGCCTGTATGTCTAGAGCACTGCTCAAAGATCATTCAGCCAGCAGATACCTTCTTCTGCTCCAACAGAAGGCTTTCCCTGTTTACACACACAAGCATTTCAGTCCCTGTCATTCCTGTTAGACCGAGTGTGTAGGAGAATGGAGTGAATGACCACAGGATCTGCATTCTGTACAAGTTTTTTTTTTTTTAACAGATATGGATTGAGATGCAGCAAAGGATTCTCCCTGGAAAGGAGAAGCTGAAGACAATGTTTTTAGCTGCACATAGAAGTGGTGGAACCAGAGATAGTTCCCATGTGCAGAGAGCATTCTCAATTTGTCTCCACCTGGAGGAGGGAATGTCTGGCCTTTGGAAATGGGCACCACTCATGGAAAGGAGCTTCATTTCAGAGCAGGCCCAAGTATTCTGCTGGGTACACACCACATCCAGTGATGGCATTTCTTCCCATCTCTCCTCCTGGGATGGTGGAATCTTATATCTATGCCTGCAGGCAGGGTTACAGATCCATGGATAACTTGTATCTTGTCCCCAAGGATTTAGCTGTCACCGCATGATTCTCCTTTTGACAGGTAGCTTTGCTCGGAGATCACAAGAAGTGTGGAGCTGATCCTCTATGGAAAGTGCACTGTGATTGCTAGGTTCTCCACACAGTTGGAACTGGAGATTCCCAATTTCTTCCCTGTGCAGCCTCCTCCTGTCTCCTATAATCTGCAATTCTGAAAAAGGATAATAATTAAAAGCTGACATGTCCTGAATTTATTTCCTCCAACAAGTCGAGACATAGCTATACGATTGTGTTTAAAATAAGATATCTAGCACTGTTTTTATATTGTTCTGGAGTCATTGTACGAACTTTTCCCATTCCAGAGAGTAAACTGTTTAATCTTCAATTCCAGTTGGGCTTATTTAAGATCCCAGTATAGAGGCAAGACCAGGGTTTCAGTGGGCATCAACCCACGAGTTGCAGGATGGGCTGGATCTGCCCCTTCTTGATTACCTCATGCTATGAAGGACAAGGCCCATACTACTGTTCCTGGAATTAAGGCTGCAGTAGGGATGAAGGCTGTGCTGATGGCTGCAATCCACACCAAAATGCTCTGCACATGCACACTTTGAAAGGTCTGTGCCTCACTGTTCATGGTGTCTCACTGGGCAGCTAGCACATGAGTCTGGCGAGCTGCACCCTATGGAAGTGTATCCAGTTTGCATCGTATAGTTTGTTTGGAACACATGGACAGGCACAAGATTCAGTGTCTGATTCAGGTGTGATATACATAGGGGACTACAAGCAAATATAGCACTAGTCTAAAAGGTGGGGTCTAACAACATGTCTTCCTATCTTCCAAGTAGTCAGGAAGAGCTCACCCCAGCAGGGCAGGAGTTCTTCAAGGATCTTGGCTGTATTGCCTAGTGCCATGCACTTCAGAAGACCTTTGCTTTCTCCCCTTGAGGATGAGCTTCAATATTTGGTGAATATCCCAAGAAGGAAATAGGGACTGTACATTCTTCCTGGTCTAGAGTGTACCAACTTTGGGGAGACTGAGGTTTCCCATGTGGTGCTTATCAGCTTCTTTCTAGGGTAAATATTCTTGTGTCTGTTGCTATCTGTCCATGTAAACTGACAATGCCACAGACCATGAGAATCCATCCTGACCTGTGGTCCTGTAGTGTCTTGGTCTCTAATTTCAGCTACATTCCCTGGGGGTCCTAGGGGCCTGGATCTGAAAGAACCCCAAGTTTCCCATGCAACATACCCCTGAGATGATTGTTTTCCCAGGATCATTTGATTTGCTGTCCTCTATTTTGCCTTCCCTGGATATCTGCAGTTTCTCCCTAAGAGTGTACTGAGGTTCCTGGACATGTGATCACACAGTGTGGAGCTGCATATTCCTTGCCATGCTGGCCACATGAGGATGTGACCTTCACCACTTATGACTACCTGCTCTGGAACCTGCGCCCGAGTAAGGTCATGTGATCAACTCAGAAACAAGACCTTTGTCCACTTGATCTAGGAACACTTCAGTGAGGAGAAACTCCCAGGCTGATGGTCTGTCTCAGACTTTGCAGTGTCTCCTCACTCTGAGGTAAAATTGGGACCTAGCTGAGGAGGCGCCAGGGCTCCTTCTCACAGTGGTCGGGATGGGTGTTGAAAGTGTGATGGCACAAACTTCTCCTAATTTAACATGTCACTTACAGTGTCAGAGTAATCTGAAAATATGCATGGATGATTTGCATGGGAATAACTGGCAAAGAAGTCACACATTTTGGGACAAAAGCCTAAACTTGTCCAGCTTAGAAAAGTGAACAATGTTGCTCTGTGCGTTCAAGTGTCCTGTTTGGAGAAGGTGCAGAGAATAACACATTCCTCTGCCTTAACTGCTGTACATTGTAGTGGATTTAAAATTGGAACAGGACAACAAAAGGAACAACCCTCTCCCAATCATCAGAACTTTTCTTCAGTCTGTGATCACTGTGCTATCATTGTAAAGAGACTCTTTGGCAAAAGTTGTTTTGCTTGCAGATATTGGACATTTGGTAGTGAATGACTTCTTCATATTATTGATTGGAAGGAATAACGCCTGTATACTGCTCCACTTTTAAGTCTGTGTCTCAATGCATTAGCCTGCAGATAATATAAGATTTTGAGGTTTTAGTTGACTTCTTTAAGGCTTCAATCCTAGAAAGATCTCATTTCAATATGTGAAGGATCTGTAAGATGACAATAACTTCTAGGACAAGGGGCTAGAACTTCATTCTAGCCAGACTTAGGGTCTTGTGTGGTACTGCAGTAACACTCTATAATATGGCCTGTGAAAGAACTATCAGTCTACAGGCTTGGGATCAATAGGAAGGAAAATATTTTGTAATATTTTAAAAAGTTCATAGAAGCTGTAAACACTATTTAGTTTTCCCTGCTCTCATCCCTCCTCTGTTATAGAGCTTTGTACCACAGCGGTGGCAATGACTCCATGACAAAGGAAAGGAGATTAGAGTTCAAGCTGGGGTCAGCAGGATCCCAGTGGGAATGGGAACATTCTCAAGACAGCCCTGGCTCTGTGTGTGCAGGGAATGAGACTCTGAGCATGCTGGGGATTTGGATGTTTTTATTGTACCTGGTTGGTTTCATCTGTATCCCACACCAATAATCTTTCTGTGGAGGGCAAATCTGGGCAGATCATGAGCATACCTCTAACATGAAGCCCTAAACAGTCAGACAGCCAAGGGTCCCCACATCATCATGCTCTCAACTGCCAAGGAAAAGGCAGGAGCTAAGTGTGAGATGTATGTGCTGATTCACTAACCTCTGCCTCAGATGGGTAAATTGAAACTACACTGATAGTGATCTCAAACAAAGGGTGGTGGACAATCTATTCTGTTTACTTCTATTGAGACCTTAAAACCACAATCACCAAGTAGTAGTTGAAAACCAAGTTTATAATCAGAAGCACGTTCCCAATGACACAAGAGTCTGAATGGACAGATGTGTAAACAAGATGCTCCAGGCATTTAACTGTATATGGCCTCTTCTCCTGGCCTAGTTATGTCAATTTTTCTGTTTTTTTCTACAAGTTTCATGACTCCCAATGTTTCTTAACCTGTGACCTATGGATTCATGCATGCCATTACTTGTACTTTTTCTTTGCCGTCTCTTATGGTTTGTGTGTATTTCTCCCCCAAAAGCTTCATGCGGTCATTGAGGTGCAGTTCTACAGTTTGTGATTAATTCATATTCCAAGGCTGGGATTACGGGCTGAGTACTGCTGGGTTAGGAGTATCAGTGTGACACCCAGCCTGGGGCAGATAGCCTGCATGTAACATAAGAGAGACAGACTTTTTCTCTGTTGCAATTGTGGTGTTACTCCTCCCTTTTTGCTCTTGCTGTTCTGCTGCTGCCATGAAAGGTTACCCTGTGCCACGTACCATTCTGCCTGGGAGCCACCTGAGTATGGACTGAAACCTCCAGTAACAATGAGCTAAATAAACCTTTACTTTCTTCATTTTGAGTGTTGGGTGTTTGTCCCAGGAATGAGAAAATGGACACATCATCAAAATGGTTCTTTAAAAGGTATGGTAACTTTAAAACTTAATAAGGTACTATCTTACCAGGTCTCTCTCTGATCCCCTCAGGATACCTATACATGCTTTTAGCTTCACCTGTGACTAATGGATGTTGCCAGCTTCTCCTTCTTTTTCATCCAGTTCTTGCATTTCCCAAAAGATCAAATTCAATTAGCTTCCACTGATTTCATTTTACTGTAAGACATTTTCTCCATCAGTATCCAGGAGAGGCTGAGTTAACTAAATATTGGACATACTAAAGGAGCAGCCAGTGTTCAGCTTTAAGTAGCCCTAGCTTCTGACCATCACGAATAGAGCTGCCTGAAATCTGAGGTGACCCCTGTTCACTGCCCAGCACTAAAGATGTTTTCCATCAAGTATTGTTGCTATCAGTGGAGCACAGCCTAGGGGCCTCGAGGGATGGGTGGGACTCATCATCCAGAATTTGGCATCCTTGTGGTTTTCCATTAACTTCTCAGTGAAATTAGACTTCTTTACAGGGAATGGAAAGTAGGAAGGGACAAGAAATTGGGATTTATTTGGAAATATATTGGCAAAGAAATGGTAGGCTTGTCATTTCAATTTTATAAATGAACTCATATGACTATTAAAATGGACAAGCTAAAATTCTAAAGGCAGATATTGGGGATGTGAAGCCTGGAATACAGAGGTGCCACATGCACATGGTTCTGGGATTCTGCCAAGGGTCTTGGCTATTGGATTGTGTCTTTCACTCCCTTGGAGCTAACTACCATGCTTAAGTTAGAGCATGGAATCTGGAAAGGCAAGTAAAGCTGCATGATACAGTGATCCCTCTCTGAACATTTATGAACAAGTATAGGTGTGCAGGGTGATGTTATTTCTGCATTTTTCATGAATCTGTGCTTATTCAATGATGTAGAGAAAGCCTCCCAACATGGCCTTCTTCCTGTGCTCACTTAGAAAGCTTAGCATGTTTTATTGGAAATGAGAGAGATACAGGAAGTGTCTCTAGCTCACCTGAACATGTTGTATAAAATGTCCTATAATATGGTGGCCATCATTAGCAGCTGGGGATTTCTGAAGGTTGTGCCAGTTTTATCAGCAGCAGTACAGCCCCATGTTCAATGTTGACTAAAAAGTGGCTTAGCCTATTGCTTCAGCTATAGATACAAACTCATGCAGCCTCAAATATTTCCCAAGATACAGGAGAACATGTGCACTTTCTGTAGTTGACATGGGAATACAAACGAATACCTTGGCTGGACCTGGCCTTGCTGACATTGCTTTCCTCAGCATAAGCATTAGGATTGGAGATTTCAGTGCTTGATAAATGGAAATGGGATGGCTCTGTTAGAACAGAGATCTCCAGGCTCCTCCCCATAGCCTCTCTGTGAGCCACTCAGGTACAGCTTCTGCTTCAAATACACATCTCTACTTGGATTCTACCTCAGGCCCATGAGGGCCATCTTTCTACAATACTGACCAATCCGATGGTAAATACAAGGAGTTGGAAATAATTGTCAATGAAAATATTTGACATACTTAGTTATCTCTGTCTTTTCTTATTGTATAAAGCTTAGCAAATACAATTGCCATAAAGTGTTCATTTCTTGTTTTAAAGTTAATACAACAGGTCAGGGCATCATTTTCCTCATGAACTGATGTTCTATTTGGTGAGAATTCAAAGTCTGAATTTTGAATATATTCATTAAAGTGATAGGTAAAATTAGGGCTTAACTGGGCACAATTGACATCACCAAGACAGCCTGCAATAAAGTCCTTTCAGATTGCTTGAACTCTATGTGCAGCAGGGCCACAGGTGAAAAGACCATTAACCCTGAGAAAGGGGTGAGAATAGGTTATATTGGAGATTTTAGGTAGGGGAAGAGGAGCATTACTGTGGGAGCTACAAAGTTTTGGTATATCAGTAGCACATGTAGGGCTTCGTGATAGATAAAATGTGGTGGGTACAGTAGGTGCTGATGGGTACTGCACGTCTCTTGTGAATTTGTTTTTTATGGCAGCACAAACTGGTTGAACTATGTTGGAGAGCTATCAGCCTTTTTAATGCAGAGATTCTGAAGATATGAGTAACAGATCTACTTGGGGAGTTTCTCTCTCTTAGTTGGGAAGGCAACTAGTTTAGAGACCTCACAAGGTACCTAAATCTGAAGTCCAAGAATGAGGAGTACTTGGATAAAGAAGTCTTCCTAAATTTTATACTTTTAATTTTCCAGTGTAGTTTTGAGTGTTTGGAAATAAAGGCAAGGCAATTGGCCAGTGGAACACTGTGACAGTGAACACAGGACCTGGAAGATACTTACCTGGAGGCAGCCACAACACACTGTGGTGACATGGATTCATTACCCCCAATTCCCCTAAGGTTACAGTACCCTTGACAAGGAATTCAAGAGTTTTTTGGTTCTGAAACTCAAGTTCTAAGGCACTGTGCTTCAAGAAGCACACTGTTGGAAGCATTGTTGTGCTCCCAAATCAATGTTTCCTCAAGATTTCTTTTCCTAGTGGGATCATAAATAGAGGCACAACTTTTGCACTTTCACCAAAATAACCTGGAGGATGTCTGTGATGCTCAGGTTCTGGAATCTCCACTAGAAGTGGCAATCTTCAAATTTAAAAACTGTAGGAGCCAGCCTGTGAGCTTCATACCTGAGTAGGTAGTGAACAAGTTGAAAACTAAACACTCACAGATTAAGTTAAAATGTGGAGGTCAGAGTGTTCTAGTCTCCCTTCAGCAAGGAGCCCCAAGTAAATGAATCATGCTGCCTTTCATCATTCAAACACAGGACGAAGAAGCATATCACAAGATCCATGGTATATGCCTAAACAGGATCTCAGCTGTGTTATACTTCCTTCCTTCCTAGGGCTTACAGAGGAGACCAATTAGGACTTAATTCTTCTTATCTGGTCTCTCACGCACAACTCTGAATGCTTCACCCCTTCTACTTTTCCAACTTTGCTGGACCATACATCTCTTCTGTCGATCCACACATCCTTTTTTTGTGTGTGCCAGTACCTTTCTATACTGTTGAACATGCAAACTAGTACAACCATTGTGGAAATCAGTATGGAAATTCCTCAAAGTAGAAACTCCCTTCAATCCAGCTATTCCCTTACATACATCTTTGCAAAAGAAAGATCATAATACAATACCACACGTATATTCATGTTTATTGCAAAACTCATTTAAAATTTGAAAGTGACCTATATGTACATCATAAAATGATAAAATGCTGGTTATACACAGTGCAGGAGTGGTCTGCCATAAAGATAAACTTATTTGTAAGAAAATGGATTCAACTTGAGGCCATAACATTAGGTCATACACAAAAGTTTAAATATTGTATAATGTCTTGGATATTTTGTCCCAGCAAGTAGAGAAATGAAAAGTAATTAACACCCACCACTGAGGAGGGAAAGGTTTATTTAGCTCAAAGTTAGTGGATGTTTCAGCCCATACTCAGCTGGCTCCAAGACAGAGTGGCACATGGTAGCCATTCATGGTGGAAGAAAACAGCAAAGAGCAGAGGGAGGAGCAGCAGCTGCACTAACAGCAAGCCTATTTCCCCTCCTTACATTTGTATACAGAGGCATGTGTATGACTCACACCCGTTATCCCAGTATTACATCAAGAATTAATCAGAAACTCTAGAAGCCATCCTGTGACTGAATGAGGCTTTGGGGGGACAACTAGATACAAACCATAAACATATTGTTTCTCTCAAATGAGAAATACAAACTAAGTTTCAATTATAAATACTAGAGAACATATCTTTTGCAAAAGGGGATGGAGAAATAAGGGGATGAGAAAAGAATTGACATGTGCCATGTGTAATACTAATTCCCCACAAGGAAATGGTTTATGTTGCAAATGTACTAATAAAAAATTGAGAAACATGCCTATCAAATGCACTTATTTTGTGTGATGCTTAAATTGTTTTTGATGTGGACTACCAAGGATCTCTATAAAAACCAGAGTTTCAAGAGTCAGTATCAGAAATCCTAACATTAAAATCCTTACGTTTGTACTTCTATTCCTCTACAATGACTTATAGTATCACAGTCTGAATTAGTCAAGGTTGTCTAGAGAAGACCAACAGGATATAGAAACAAGAAGTTTTAGAACTAATTAGGTAATGACAAAAGCCTAAAAGTCCCCAGATACGCTATCTGAAAGCTATCAATGATGGGGTTCTATATAGTGATTCAGTATTCAAGTACGAAGGTTTGCTAAGGTGGGGAATCACTGTGTAAGTTCTGGAGTTCAAAGGCCAGCAAGCCTGGGATAATGATGGCCAAGAATAAGTGCAAAGTGCAGACCACCTTCTACAGAGAATGATTGATCTTTCCTGCTTTTACCATCCATTCTAGTGAACTAAATGGTGCCCTACTGAGAGAGATCTTCCACACTTGGTGGCCCTGACTCCTGCCACTGTCCTCTAGAAGTTCCTTCACAGATACACCTCACAGTGACAAGTTACCAGTGATCTAAGGATTCCAAATACAGTCAAGTGGACACATGAAGATAATGATCAGAATGAGCTAATGAACAGATGTGTGTGCACAGCAGTGTTGTGCTTTGATATTCAGTGCTCCCCAAAAGCTAAAGCTGAGGGATTTGTCACTAGCCTGTTGCACTGTTAGGAGACAGTGCAGTCTTTAGGAGGTGAGGTCACTGCAATGCAGCCTTTGAGAAGACACTGGGGCTAGCTCAACCCTTGTTTCTGCTTCCTGCCTGCACTGAGAACAGCTTTGCTCCACTGTGGTTTGTGCCATGTTGATCTGCTGCTGCCAAACTACAAAGTCACAGGGCCAAGGGAACATGGACTGAAACCTCTGGAACTATGAGATGATATATCTTTCTAGATAAGTTGATTCACAGCAAATCTGAACCTAGGAATGGATCATTGTTATGAAATGTACCTGATAGTATGTCAGAAATCTTTGCAAATTATTTGCAGGAGGACATTGGGGAAATTTGGACAAACAGGGTGGATACATGAGCAGGCCTAAAAAAAAAAACTCACAGGTTTCTTTAGGGGAGGGTGGTTTGTTGCTCAGAAGACCAGAATGGCAGCAGGAACATGAGAAATGAAGACAGTGTTCATGGGCTTTTAGATGAAAATGCGAACTACATTGGGAATAAGAATGACAGCCATGTATGTTGTGTTCTAGCAAACTTGGGTAAATTTTGTTCATGCTCCATGATTTAGTGATGTGATAGTGATGGAATTTTCAAGGTAATAGAGAATCCAGGCAGGAGTAAGAGTACTGACCTGATGCTTACCACTGTACTCATACCAGTATCTTTTACCAGATTTACCATAAGAATTCAAAGGAAAACTGGAAAAGTCTGAAAAAGTTCCATTGTTGACAGAAAAAGAAAGTTTAAAGTTCTGGCCAATTTCTTTGTAAAAATATGCAAATGTTTATTTCTACTTTTATATAATTATTTTTCCTTCATATTCTGTAAGGACTTAAAGTTAAACATA
>NDGN011449871.1:0-20604 GCA_002564285.1 Tympanoctomys barrerae
AAAAAAAAAAAAAAAAAAAAAAAAAAGGGCCAGGGAGGTAGCCTAGCAGCATAAGTGCCTGCCTAGCAAGCACAAGGTCCTGAGTTCAATCCCCTGTTAAAAAAAAAAAGAAAGAAAGAAAGAAAAAGAAATAGTACAAAATGGCCACACAACCAAATGAAATAACCCAATGTTAGAACTAGTTCCAAAAATATAATGAGGATCTTGGCAGGGTGAAACATTAGGATGAATGCCCGCACTCCCATTCAACATTGAAAATTGTAACTGATGAAATGTTACAAGATGCTGTGACATACGCAAATACTTGATATACAAGTAAACTGTTTTTTATGCACCAATAGCCATACTCAAATATGTATTTATTATGACATCTCACTCTTTGAAGTGAAAGCATTCATAGGTTTGCTGTATTTAGCAGGGCTTTCTCATGGTAATTACAGGAATGTAAAAGACTGATGGAAACGTGATGTGTGTGGGCTTCAGGTTTGTAGAATAATGATGCTGCTGAGATTTTTTTTTTCAAAATTTTCTGAGGTTTGATGACAAAGCTACTTGCCAAGAAAGAAAAAAATAACTAATAATCTGGCTGCTATCATTCATTGTTTAAGAGCTTTGTTTCAAAATGACAAGCAATTTATACACCATCTGAATACATGACTATTCATGAACAGCTTACAGCATTTCACAGACACTATAGCTTCAGGTAGCATATGCACCCAAAATCCTTCAAAATGTGGCACAAAACTTATGCTCTAATAGACACAAAGATTTATTATGTTTTCAACTTAGACATTTATCCTGGAACTCAGGCATCAGATACTTATTTGTATAGTAATAAATAGAACAATGTTGTGAACAAACTTGTTGCTTCCATCTCCCAAACTAATTAGAATGTGGCATTCAACAATTGGTTTATCAGTTTCCTATTGATGTTACATGTGCTCACAGAACACAAGTTGATCAGTATAGAAACTGTATGCAGGAACAAAGTAGAAAATCCAAATAAAATGCTGCAGCTTCCAAACAGAGAATTGTATAGTACAATCTTTGGATTTCAGAAAATTGTCATTTTTATATGGCAAAGAAAAACAAATTGGTACTCCTGATGTCAACATTATATCACAATGTAAATATTGATAGGAAACCTCAACGGTACAGAAGCCTGAGATGGTAACTTTCTACAATGAAAGCAAAGGCCAAGTAGATGATGCTGATGAGTTGTGTAGCAGCTATGATGTCACTGAAGACACAAAGTGTTGGCCAATATTTTCGTGTTACTCGATTCTAAACATGTGTGGCATAAATAGTTTGATAGTTTACAAAGAAAATACGGAGTGCAAAATATCATGAAGAAATTTTCATAGACGATTAGGACTAGAACTCATAAGAGATTGTTTGCAGCAGAGGAAAAGCAAAATGTTTCTTCCCAGGGAACTACATAAAATAATTGTGGAGCACACTGGTTAACTGACAGGTGAGCAAGGAGGTGCAGCATCACAAAGACGTACTACAGCATCAGGAAAACGAAGAAGAAATTAACTGTGCTCTAAAAGAAAGGACATAAAAATAAAACATACGTGTTATCAGTGTAGAGAATACATATACATGGAACACGCAGTTGTCATGTGTGAAGTCTGCCTTGGTTGTGACAGTTTTTCTGTGGGGGAGGGTATTGGGAATTGAACTCAGGATCTTGCTTTGCCAGGCAGGCACTGTGCTGCTAAGCTATATTCCTGGCCCTGGGTGTGACATTTGAAGTAAATACTTCTGTGGTATACTTTCATTTGTATTTATATTATAGTTCATGTAAGTTTTTATTCCTGATGTTATGTTTTAGGTTTTGTAAGCAAGTAAACAGTTGATGTGAAAATGTTGATGTTTATTAAAAGTGCTCATTACATATTTGATATTTTATTTACATGACACCTTATTTTCTTATTTTTCTGCTATGTGCACATTGTACAATATAGTAGGAAGCTGCTGACAAAGCAGAAAGAGAAGGGTGATGACAAGACTTCCACACAGGAAAGGAAAGCTAGGCACGCATGCTGTCAGTGTAAGCAAGACATGTGCATGGGACATGTAATTGTTATATGTGAAGATTGCCTTGGATGTGACATTTGGAGCAAAGATTATTTTTGTTGTAGAGTTCTACTGGTATTTTCATTGTAGTTCACACAGCAATTTACTTTTGATGCTATCTTTTAGGTTTTGTAAACAAGTACACAGCTGCTGCAAAAATGTTGATGTTTATTCTAAACATGCAATATATATTAAGAACTTAATACTTTATTTTATTGATATTTTAATGTTCATATTAACTATACATTGTACAATATAATAATAATAATAATAATAATAATCTCCTGACAAAATAGCAACTTAAGCGTGTCCCATATAAAGACCAGGGAGCAAGACACATCTGCTGTCAGTGTAAGCTATAATATATATAGAATGTGTTGTTGTCATATGTGAAGACTGCCTTAGATGTTATAATTAAAGATTGAAGAATGAAGTAGAGTTCTATTGGTATTTTTATTTTAATTTATATGGGAATGTGTTTCTGTTGCTTTTTTTAGGCTTTATACATCAAAAAGCAGTTGTTGAAAATTTTGATTTTTTTAATAAACAATAAATAAGAAAAATTCAATACTTTATTTTTGTAATTTTTTTCTGTTGAGTAAAATTAAAATTAATAACTCATCAATAGAAATACTCTAATAAATACAACTTACAATAATTTGCCTTTATGATATAATGGGTATTATGTCCAGTGGGCTATACATTACAGTTTAATAATTAAGAGGAGGTGGGATACAGAGCCCTTATTAAAGGTTGATTCTGGGAGTCTACATTCAAGGATTCTAGTTTTGGATGGAACCAAGGAAATGCAACTTTGAGAAACTGCGTGAATCATTTGAATGCAAATTCCTTAATTTGGCCCCTAAACTACGAACCTTACATCCACAGGGCATAGATTCCACTGCTGGAGGCTTAATCTGCTGGAGGGGAAGGTTGGAGGAGGGCTTGTAGGGAGAATTAAAGTTTAATTTACAGAAGTAGGACTTGAGAGATGGCTCAGTGGCTTAAAGGCCTGCACTCTTCTCGCTTTCAACTCTTGTTTTCCTCATCTCAAGATGACTTTTCAAGCAGTACCTCCAAAGTTCTTGATGTCTTTAACGAACCTTCTTTGCTCCATGTAACTTTCAGCAGCAAACAGATGAAGAGGTGCTAAGAGGGAACTCTCACAGAGTGACCGGCCTGGACTTGTGAAACTGTTATGAACTGTAATCTCTTGTAACCTTGATTTTCTTATCTATAACTGAAGATGACATTTGTCTTGTAAAACGACTGTAAGACTTACCATACTGCCTAGCACATGGTAAATGATATTGTTATTTTTAAACTTATTTTTGAGTGAGATGTCAGGCATTGCATGAGCCAGTTCTCAGACTAGGAAAAACTTTCCAGCAGAATATGTATATATTAGAATGTAATGAAAGCTAAAGACCAGCACTATCCAATAAAAATATAATGTAAGCCACTTATATACTGTTAAATTTTCTAGTATTCGCATTTCTAAAAGGTCAACTGAATTTAATACTGTATTTTACTTAACCAAATGTAAAAATAGTATTGCAGCATGTCATCAACATAAAAAAATATTGAGGTTCTTTTTAAACTGGCTTTGAAGTTTGTGCACTTTATACTTTCCACATATCTCAACTTGGGTTCTAAAATTTCATAAGTGAAATGTCCTACCCAAAGGTGTGTTTAATGCAAGTATGTTGTCCTATCTGCTTTTAAAGTTAATGAAAATTATATAAAACAAAAAATTGTCTCACTCCCAGTAGTCATATTTTACATTTTTGCTAGCCACATGTGGCTAGGGCTGTTTTAGACAGAGGAGATTTGAGGCTTTGAATTTCGCTTGGACTTCTAGGACCTCATGAAGTTCACCTTTTCTTATATCCGTGTATTGGATAGGAATTGTCGGTCTCACCTTTTAAAAAGCCAATTTACAACGTGATCGTCTACAAGCTCCTTTTTTTTGTGTGTGCACTGAACATTCACGTTGGCTTGTGAATCCGGCTACAACAGGCAACTTTATAGAGCTGGGAAGTGGCTATTTGCACTTCAGAGAAACCAGCCCAGGAGAGAGTGGCTGAATCCCTTTGGTTCCTGCTTTCTGTCACAGTCTTCCGGTGAGGACAGATTTATTTAACCTCTATTAGCTTAGCGATTTTCACCTTCCTGACAAGCAAACTTCAGGGTTTGCACTTCCCAGAGTATAAAGTCTCTCCAAAAGCAAGGCAGAGGCCAGTGAGCCCTCAGAGAGGGATTTACCCGGAGCCCCTTTCTATTTTTAGCCAGGCACAGAGTGCCATCAAGTTTCCGGAGAAAGAAACGCACAGCAACAAAACAGATACTCAGAAGGCCAAGCCCCTGCCAGGTGCGGCTAGAAGTCCCCCGGCCACTCCCACCGAAACTCGCGAGCGCGCGTTTTCTGGGGTGGCGCGAGCCTGTCTCCCAGCGCCGGAGCGCCAGCTCCCTGCAGGACGCCGGGCGGTGGGCGTGGCCAAACCAGAGGGGGCGTGGCCGTCTGGGCGGGGCGGGGAGGCGGAAGTTCCCCGGGCTCGGGACCGCGCGCGCCGGGCGAGTCACTTGTCAGCGCTAGTCTGAGGCGGAGGCACCGCGGCGCGCGTTCCGAGGTGAGCGGCCGCTTGGGTGGGGAGCCTCGGCTTCCCGGCAGGGCCGGGAGGAGGGGAGCGCAGGGTCGGTCCGCTCAGGAGGAGGCGGCGGCGCCTCAGGTGCGGTGGGGCAACGCGGAGCCGGCCGGCGTGCGGGGCCCTCGCCGCGGACTGTGCGGGACCTGCGGGCCGCCGCGAGGGCGAGTTAGTTCGTGTGCTCTCCCGCCTGCGCGCCCCAGGGCTCAGAGAACGCTGGAACCTGTTTCAGGAAAACTCGGGCGCCCAGAGTAAAGCTCTCTTCACAAGTCTGTCACGAGCCCAGATTTAGGGCTTGGCGGGTGTGGGGCGTGGGTGAGACGGCGCCTTTGGGGCGCCTGACTGTGGGAGAGGGGAAGGAAGGGAGTGCAGACTGCGGAGCTCGGGAGCAGATGCGTGGCCGGCTGGGCGGGGCGGCTCCAGGGTGTGTGTGACCCCAGATCGGTCGGGGCAGGTCCGGGGTGTGAATGACTCCAGATCTCTCGCGAGCCTGCTTCCCCAACACGCCCCGCAGTTTTATTTAGTTCTGTTGGAAAAACTCGCCCTGGTTTCCTGTGGCTTTAGCTGTTCAGCTCTACCTCCGTTCTTTGCATAGGGAAAAAGCAATTCTCTGCCTTGTCAGTGAGTCGCGAGTTCTCTGGATAGTCCCACCACCTATCCAGAGAAGTTGGGACGTAAGTGTGGGAAATACCAGACTTCTCTCTCTAGTCCTAGAGTAAAGACGGTGAGACTTGACCTAAAAGAAGATCCACAACCATAGAGAAATTCCAACGTATTCACTGTGTTTGAAAGCAGAATGGACTATTTCCTGAGTGCTTGGTATTTTATGACAGGTTTGGGCACTAATAATCGGAGGAGACCCAGGATAGGCCAATGAAAATATTGCCATTGCTTAGGGATCAGAATATCTTAAGACGAAAGAATTCCAAGTAAAGCGAGGAGAATCTAGAAAAGAAACGATGGTTTTGTAGTGTGGCTGTGACCTTTCCAGTAGTAACAATCTTGATAAAAAAAATGGACATATCAAAAAGGAGGTCCCCAAGTAAACTTACTATATTTTCTCATGTAGGGAAAAGTGAGATCAGAGAAATTAAGGCCTTTCACATTCTTTTCTTGTCACAGTTGAAGATTAAAAAATGAGGACAGTAGCCTGGAAAATATCACTTGGCTTTTACACACTCCTGATTTGTATTGTATGTCAATACTAAAATTTTCTCTACAAGTTTCATGGAAGTCTCTTTTTACAGTGGGAAGGCAATTAACTGATTATGTAGCTTTATGTTAGCTCCCAGAGTTTTTGTTTTTAACTGTATAACAATTTGACTTTTAATATAGCCTTTGACTCTTTTATAGTGGCCTGCTTGCTGCTTCAGTAGTGAGGGACTGTGTCATTGCCTAGAAGTTAAGTGTACCACTGTGTCACTGGAAAAAACCTATTGACTTTCTAGATAGATACAGTTCACATTACTTCCTAATTTTTTTCTTGAACTAAGATTTTTTTCTTGACTAAGATCCCTAACCCTAAGTATTATTTCATTTTCCCATTTTGAGATGAAGGAATCTGTTTGCTTTATGTATACCCAGTGGTTCAAATTTGCTATTATGAATTTGCTGTGATGAGATAGAAATTTTGAATAGGTTTTAAAAATGAAAAAAATATTTGAAAAAGAATAGTATAAGGTAGTTATTTGTCTTAAGAGCTCAGACTTTTCTAAGGAAACAACTTTGTTTTAAAATTATAATTTTATATACCTGTTGTAGCTTTAATATTTTTTAAAAAGCAGTGTTATGTTTTTTACTATTTCATTAAATAAAAAATTTCGTTCTTCTTTTTGTCTCCTGTTGTTGTAATTACCCATAGGAAATTCCAAGTCAGATTTAAAAAAAAATATTTAAAAGTGTTATGATAGAGTCATCGTGAGCACATGTACAGCAAAACAGAAAAAAGAAAATACTGAAACACTGGTTCTTTTCTAAAGCTCCCATTCAAGTTCATGAGTTAAGCTTAGCCTTGTACCTGTGCCATTTTTAGTCATTGTCTTTTTCATGGGGTAGTAAATGCTTACTCTGCTTGGCTTAAAGGTGCATGTGTACAACAAAAAGTGAATTCTTACTAAAACATCTGCTATGCTAAATAAAGGCTTGCCTATCATTGTCTATCTGAAGGAAGAACAAATATGTAGGTGTAGAAAATACATTGTCTGGGTAAAAGGGAGTATGAAGTGTAGTTCATGACTGGAGATGGGTTTTGTCCAGTAAGCACCAATTTTTCATTTTAAAGAATTAAGCATTTAGAAAAGCTGAATGGGAATCTACTGACTTTTAGTTCCTCTTATGTGTTATAAATTAAGTGAACTTGAAGAACTCTTGCCAGCACAAGGAGTGTGAGGTAGAGAACAAGGGAAAATCATTTTGAAGATCTTGCTTTTGAAGGTGTAGCTTGGTGATGGAGCACTTGCCTGACATGTACAAGGCCCTGGATTCTACCCCTAGAACACTTATGCCTCCTTCCCCCAGAACTTGTTCTTACATACTTAACAGCTTTGTAAGGTACAGTTAACTGAAGTTTGTATTCAAGAAACTACAAAATTGAATTGTAACAACTTGTAAAAGTGATCAAAGATTCTGATAAGTATTTTTTAGGCTCAAATTGTGTGAGTATAAAAGTTTTATGTTATGTAGATAGTGGATTTCTCTTCTTAGACTAAAATTTATGAAGAACTTATGTCCCTTCACCCTCCCCAATACTAAAGTTTAGTTAGCTTTGTCCTAAATGCCTTTAGATAGAGCATAGGGTTCCAAGGAAACATTTTTGTTATGGATCTCATTTTCTTTCAGTTTCCCTCATTGCCTGGCATTCTAATTTGAGCCATTGGAACCATGAGCAACTACAATGTATCCTTGGTTGGCCCAGCTCCGTGGGGCTTCCGACTGCAAGGTGGCAAGGATTTCAACATGCCTCTGACAATCTCTAGTGTAAGCAAACTTTACAGATTTTATTACAAATGTTCATTCAGTGCTCAGTTCTGGAAACCTTGGGCTGAGTTGCTGAATTCTGTTGACTTACACTATGTTTATTACAGTTGTTTGTGGGATGTTTTCTTGGGAAATTTAGATAGAGCTCTAATAAAGGATGGGGGAAAGGAATTAGCAAAGACAATTTATTTCAATCTAGCTTATTTTCAGTTTTCCTTATATCAGCAAAAAAATAAATGGAAAAGAATTTAGGGAGCAGAGTCTAAAATTTTGAACTGCTCAAAATTCCCCAATTTGGGGAATGCTTTAGCTTTGGTTTCTTTATATGTAATTTTATAATATTGTGCTATGTATTTATTTTGTATTACTATGTATTTGCAGTAAATAATGATTACATTTATTGTGGGGAGCTTGTATTTGTATGTAACACATCTTAACTTTTTTGTTCTCTTTCCCTCCTGAACTCCTGCTAGCTCTTCTTCCCCTCTGCATCTGCAAAAGGTGTATTTCTATTGTTTTAACTTTTTAAAAACAATCCTTGTCTCCCTTTCCTAACTCCTTTCCACCTCTTGTTCCCTTTCCATTTGAAAAAGATCTTCCTATTCTGTAATATCTGGTTTTCTTTGCCTCCTTATTTTTACTTTGGGTTTCTTATGTTCTTTTTTGCTCCAAAGCTGTTTTATTAAAAATTGTTGATGACAAACTGAATACAATGATCGTTTTAGGTATTTCCTTAGCTGGCTTTCTGGTGGATGTGATAGGCAACAGTAAAATGGTCAAATGCTATTTAACTTTAAAAAGAGAATGAAGGACTTAGATGTCCACCTATATAGCTATGAGTAATGGCGATTTGGCTTTTTACCTGCTTATATAATTACTTGAATGTATTCTGTGATATAGTTTAAGAATGTGTTCATGGTGATGTTACTGATGAGGGGAATAATAATTGCTTCTACTTACTGACCCTAAAGTCTGCATGATATAGTTTCACCTACATCAATAGGTAATTATTTCTATTAATTACTGTGCAACTTTTTAGAAATTTGTATATTCAGATAAATATGACTTTCTTTTTTTGAATTTTTAATATACATAAAAACATCAGACCATACATGTAATGGAGTATCACAAAACAATTATGTCCCCAAATATTTATCATTTCTTGATGGTGACAACTCAAAATGTTTTCTTCTGATAAGTATGAATTTCTACTCTTCTTTTAATCAAGTCATAGTATCTTATATGCAATTCTATACTTTATTTTTTTTTTTCTCAACAACTTACCATGGAAGGGCTTTCCCTATTAATAAATAAGGATGCTTCTTTTTATAGAAGCATCATTTATTTAATTAACCTACCATAGAATGGCTTTTGTGTTTCAAATTGCTATTATCAACAGTGCTGTAGTAGATACGATATAATTCATACATACATATATAAATACATAGATCATTTTAATAAAATTGTATCAGTTTACACATTTGAATTATCCATGAACATACCTATTCCATACCCCTTTTTTCCAGTCCCAGTTTACCAAGATTCCTTGGAATTTTTTGCCAAATGTTATAAATGTATCACTGTGTTTAAGTTTTACAGCAATCTGAAATAGGGGTATTTTTTCCATTGTAGAGAAGTACTGTGAGTGAATGGCTTGTCTGGAAATGCTGACTGTCAAGCTGTTATGATAGGCTGCCTCTAATAAGTCGCATTATCTTATATTCAGTTAGGTTGTTTCTTAGATAATTAGATGGTTTTTAATTTTGTTTAACTACAGGTATATGTACATGTATAGATGTACAAATATGGATATACATATACTCTGCATCTTACATGCCTGATTTTAACTGTATATATATCTTTAACTTGATTTTGAAGGATTAAAACTGTATTACCTAGTATATGGCAATTAAAATACTGCGAATACTCTTTTAACTAGTGTAAGTTTCATTATTTTGTAGGTTTTCAAAGTTATTTTAAATTTATCACTCATTTCTATTGTGATTCTGGGTCATTAGATTTTGTAAGGAAATATTACATAAGTCCACAGTGAAAATATGTGTTGTGATTTATTCCTGTTTGGGGCAGGAAGTGTTTTCTTCTACTAAAGATCAGTTACAAGGACAGAATAATGTCTACTTGTGTTTTAACATTATTTTATAGTGTTTTGAGTTAAGGAGGGCACTGTGTAGTATAAAATATTACCGTTTTTGGCTTAAAAAAAGGTCCAAAAACAAATTTATACTTATTTGAAGCAAGTGTAATGATTACTTTGTTTTTCAGTAATAGAACTATAAGTGGTTAGTGTAAGTTGTCTGATACCATGAGTTGAAATAGTTTCACATGCTTTGGTTCCCTGGCAGAAAATCTGAAGTGCTAGCTCCATGTTGTGATGCTGATACAACGGAACACTGTGTACATACGTAGTGCCTTCCTCTGGCACGGCAAAATGCTTTCCTTATGTAGACAGAGTGCTAATTAAAGGATTTTGAACCTACTGATTAAAAGAGACTAAGGTAACAAAGCTGCCGAGTTATTTCTGTTCTCTTACAAAAGTCTCTGCCATGTACTGTGACCTTTTTGGGCCTTGTGCAGTGGGGCATGCAATTCATTCTGAACTGGAAAGGATTGGAAGAAGAGGGGGAGGAGAGAAGGGAATGTTGGCTCAACTGGGCTGCTAGGCTGTTGGCCTTTCAGTATGGTTATTTTTAACCCCTAATGTGGTTTAAACATGCCTAGTAACATTGCTTAATGACAGTGTATGCCTATAACTAATTTATATTGTGGTAAGATTATTAATGTTATACATGTTATACGTTAGCATTTTAACTCATACTAATTAGTCCTCTGATTATATTTATTCTTTATTATGTAAAATTACTAGGCTATTTTTCAGCGATCACCAGTTTCTTTAATTAATAGTATCAAGAAGCAATTAAAACCTAAAAGCATGCCTTAAAACATGTAATTTAATGATTTTCTTATTTTATAGATGCATGTGAAGTTCTTAGGATTCTCTCAATTGCTACCTTTTAAATTAATAGTAAGTTAAAAAGATTATTTATACATTGGAAACATTAAGTTCCCCACAGTTGTAAGAAACATGACTTTTTTTTTTAACTTCTAGTTTCTGAAATTGTAAAAAAAAGTCAGATGTCTATGCTGAACTGGAAATCTGCATTTTTGTTTTTAGAGTTCAAATTATGTTATTTTTTCTTTGGTCAGATATTTTGTGAGCCAAGGGCTATTTACATTCTTTTATAACATTGGAACTCTGGGGCATCAAGTTGTGTTTTGAGATAAATAAGTCACTGGCAAGAACTTGAACATTCTGTTTTCTTGAGGTTTTGTTATGCCAGCCTATGAAAATACTAAATAGGATTTGTTTTGTAAAGAATGTAAGCTATAAAATTTTAACATGCCACTCAGTTTTTTGTTTTAAACTCAGTTGTAGGAATTTTATGTGGTATTTTATGTGTGGATTTCTAAGATAGGTCATAGGCAGTTTCTCCTGTTTTTGGAGACACTCAGATCTGCATGATCTGAAGTGCATGAGCACATCTTTGTCTTTAATTTTCTTTCCTTAAAATGTAGTGCTGGCTAGGGGAGTTTACAGGCTTTTTATGACCTTGTGTTTATGGGAATTGCCCTAAAGCCATGAAATGCTAGGATGGGTTTCATTGTTGCAATGTGGGTTTTGTTGTTGGTCTTTCCAGTATATTTTATAAGAAGAAATAGGAGACTTGTTTCTCAATTGAGTCTATGTTTTGGCAAGTTGGTGTTTCTCATGATGGAAGATTATATATTTGTGAGTTACATCTTTTAAGTTCAACATCCTAAAGCTGAAATAGTTGGCTGTGTTATATATAGCTTTTTTTCGTCACTGTCAGTATTTTGACTTAGAAAAGAAGTTGTCTGAATTCTCCATTAACAAACATTTTGGAGATTTGTTTAGTTCAATAGAATGAGGTTTACTTTGATTCTCAAGGTAAGGGAGAATAATTGTTATAGGTACTGAAGCTTTTTTAAAAATTGAATTTGAAAAGGAGAAGAAAATTTTCATTTCTTGGAGTATGGAGCCTTATTTGGGAACATAACAGAGTAAGACAAAATTGTGAAACACTCTACTGTGAACTTATTTGTTCAATTAGCTATGGGAATACTGCACTAAAGGTTAGTAGTAAAGGAATAAGCACAATGCTATATACCTGATTGGTGTCTTTAAGACTTGTCATAAGAAAACATCTAATGAAATAACAAAGATGTTGATTCTCAGTTTTTGTGGCTATTAATCTTTTGTGTAGGGATTGGCTTCCTTCAGAAGAAATTGATTGAAATGGCCCTTGAAAGAGGGAGTTTGAACACCTGTACATCAACATTTTTCTGCTTTCAGTGCAGAGTAAGGGTGAAGACTTTGCCTGCCATTTCTTGAGTCTTGTGAATATACTTGAATGATTCTGCAGACATGCCAGCTGCAGAGTTTCCCTCCTGGAGGAAGACAGAAGGACTTTCAGTTCTTTTAAGTAGAAATGGGAGAGCTATCCTACCTTAAATAAATGGGCCTATTGTTAATGTTAAGCTATGGGTATTTTCTTTTACATTCCCTCCCAAATACCCTGTCACTATGCCAAGTTGGAAAGTTAATTTAGTTTATGTATCTACATAATGTATATTTCATATGTATGTTCACTTTCTACTTATAAAACATTAATTGCCTTTTGTATGTGACTCAGAGACTTTGTCTTTTCTCATGTGGTAATTTTTTTATCACTAGTGATCACTAGTGTAAAGAATCTCAAGATAATTCTGAAGGTACTTTTAATAATAAGTAAACAATCTTAGTATGTTTTATTGAAAATTAGTTAAAAAAGACTTAAATTTTAACAAATATTTGTCATTTAGAGAAGTTATTTTCTAGAAAAATTTCACTGGTAGACAGCACTTTCAGATTTGATGGAGAAAACAGTACAGAAGGGGTTGAGTAAAATAAGAATAACAGTTTAGACCTGAGGAAAGAAGGTTGTCATATAACCTGTTCACCTACTCATGAGTTAAGAATAGTGTCATTACTTAAACTGAGAATATTGATTTAAGCCAATAGATTTATTTTCTGTTACTTTTGGGGAAAAGAGCTTGACTTTATGATGGCCTTGAGCATGGTGCCTGCAATTATATGGTTGGTTGTCTTTGTTTTTAACATCCTGTTTGCAGTTCTTACCAAGACTCCTGTATCCTCAGGACCAGTCATGTCCTTTTGCCCCAGTTGTCACAGCAAAGAGGGGAAATCTGATATTATTTAGTTAGTCTAGAAGCAAATATTTCTCTGGATAAAAAAGGAATTGTACCGTTGGCATCTTATAAGGGGTTATTATGTTTCAGTTTTGGCAGGTGAGACTAGGTGTTTATTTTAGTTTTGAGATTCAGAAATACTGAGTATGCAATATAGAGCTTGATAGAATGAGACACTAACATGTCTCATTAGCAATATACCACTATGTATGCATTTTCAAGAAAATGACATAATAGAATGAAATGAGAAGAAATGGCCTCAGTTGCCAAAAAGCACTGGCCATGATATCCATGGATTGTTGAGGTATTCTAGGTGTAGAGTCACTGCGTATTTCTCTTGAGAAAACAGGTTTGGTTTTTAATTGACAAAGAAAATCAAAATATTTCTTTAGGTGACAAACAAATTGACAAAACAGTGTTGTACCAGTATCCGAAGTTTGGTTTGAAATTTTTTCTAATGTTTTTAACTGAATTTTTCAAGTCTTGCCTACTTTCCTGTTGGGGTTATTCACACTTTTGTAAGTACTCAGATGTCTTTTAAAGCTCATATTTTGTCATCTTCACCTATTTTGTATGATAATTACTGGGACAAAGTTCATTGACTTTGTTGGCAGTTATAGCAGTACTGAGACAGCTGAGCAGTGGTAGCACATTTTCCTGGTAGGCTGAGTAGACCATGAACTGGAGAAGTTCACAGCAGAAAATGAATTTGAAAAGTTAAGAGAAAAATTTAGGAGGAAAGCAAAGGGTACTTTTAAAAACACAACAGAAAGTTACTTTTATTTTTATTTTTTAATGTATTTAGTACAAGGTCTACAGGGTCTCCCTACACAGATCAGACATGTAGTGATCCTTCTGTTTTCAGCCTCCCAAGCCTTGGGATTACAGGCATGTGCCACCATGTCCAGTCTCAGTTGCTGTCTCAGCGTGCCCCAGGGGTGGGGCCAGTATGGCAAGCTAGGGATGGAACCCTGGTCGATGCCTTTGCCTAAGCAGGCACTTTACACCTCTGAGCTACATGGCCAGCCCCAAAACAGTTATTTATTGAGTCAAATCTGACATTTAATAAACATTGCTTATTCTTTTACCCTACCCTGCTTTAAATGTTTCTTTAATTTGTTTATTAGGTAAGATACTCATATGGTCCAAAGTTCAGAATTTTGGGCTGGGGATATAGCTCAGCAGCATGGTGCCTGCCTGGCAAGCATGGGATCTTGAGTTCAATTCCCATTTTCAAAATCCAAAAGTTAGAATATGAAGGGAAGAGTCCTATTTTCTTGTCATTCATTTTTACTTGCATAGCAAGTTTTAGTAGTTTCTGGCGTATACCTCCAGAAATAATTTATATTAAGATATGTATGTAGAGCCTTCTAATTTGATTCTCATCACAAACAGTATCCTTAAAGAGAAAAAAAAATATTTGTTGGCATTTTTTTTTCTTTTTCTTTTAACCTAAACTTGTAAACATATCTTCACTTTTTAAAAATAGCTGCATTGTGTTTGGACTGGTAATTTATTTAACCAGTTCCTATTGACAAGCATAGTTCTTTCAATTTTACTTTTACTGACACTGAAGTATAATTTTTGCACATACGCATGCATATACACAGAGTATATTCATTAGATAAAGTCAAATCATTGCATATATTTGCACTTTTGATTGATATTGCCAATATCTCTACAATATGAGAATGCCTACCCACAATATGAGAATACCTTTTCCCCCATGTTACCTGTACTAACATGACTTTCAGCAGACTTTGATCTTTTCAGTTTTGATCTTTTGCGTCAGTTTCTATATGACTATTTTTGCTCTGCTTTGCTTTCCTTACTTTCTCCTTTTTTCTTCCCTCATTCTCTTCCTTTGCTTTTTTCCCCTCCTTCTTTCCCCTCTCCTTTCCTCTGTCCTCCCCTCTCCTCTTCATATATCCCATCACCCCCTCTCCTCTATCCCTTTTCCCCTTTCTCTCTCTTTCCCCTCCCCCTGCTCCCACCCCCATAACTCCCTCCCTCCCAGACTGCTGGTATTGCAAGTGCGCACTATGGTGTCTGGCTGTCTCTTTGCTATAGGACTTAATCACAAGTGTTGCTCTGTTTTAATGTGGTTTGCTGATTCCTAATTTGCAAGAAAATATATAAAGTGAAATTGTGCCCCTCCTTAAATGACACCATTCATTTCTTAGGGTAGTTTTTTAATTCCTTAATCTAGATCTTCTGTCAGTAATTATTTAGTTTGCTATTTTTAAATATATTTCCTCTTTATGTTAGCATGATATTCCCAATTACCTGGCCAAAAATATTTAGTTTTGTTTTTGTGGAATGCTTTTTGGCATATTGTCATTGTAGACTTTTTGAAAAATTAAGCAAATCGTATTTAATGGATTTGAGGTTATTATCTCTGGATCTTCTCCTATAGCTAGATATATTGAATGGTTTTTAGTCTTATTGTAGGAGCTAACTGTTATGAGGTGTTTGACATGGTTGTGGAACAGTAAATTCACCCTTATAAGACTTACATGATTTTATATCAACATTTATTTGTTAGTGGAGCTTAATTGACGCTACATAGGTTTATAGAGTGAGTCAGGCATGTGAGGTTGTTACTCATGTGTGGTGTAATATATTTCTTCATTTTAGCTGTATAAACATTAAGGTGGATCTGTTGGTAACCATGGTAATGAAAAATAAAGATACCCAGGATGATTGTATTTTATGTGGTAAAGATGGGTGAAGGAGGAATTGCTTTTTAATGTGCTGCTGTGAATTTCTAAATGTTGTAAGAAGAGTTTTAAATTAGGTTAGGATTGGATCCTATCAGTTAATTATTAAATGCCTTTCCCCCAAATATCCAAAATTGATTGAACAGTAGTCACTATTCTTCGTAAGTATCCCAGGTAAATACTGATTTGTCAAAGAGTAATTTAATGCTACTTAATGATGGAACCAAATTATCATTGACTGGATCAGGAATTTGAGTGCTGTGATTGAGCTCAATTGGAGATCTGTCAGTATTCTATTATTGTAGCAAATACCTCAGATAATCAGCTTATAAAGAAAGATTTATTTTGGCTCTTTACAGGGGCTTTAGTCCATAACTGAGTAGATCTGTTACTCTTAGGCCTCTGTGTAGGGACTTGCACATCATGGAGAGAGTGCATGTATGTGAAATTGTTTACCTTGTGACCTAGACACAAAAGAGAGGTGGAGAGGTAGAGGCATGGGGCTTTGAGACATGTAAGAGCCAAACTATAGTAGGATCTGATTAATAGCCCAGCATTTTTCACCTGATTTCTAAGACACTAACTTCTAAAGGTAGTAAATTTAATTATCTAGACACAGGTTGTAGATGTTGTAAAAGTATTTCTGTTTTTGAGAAAAAGTACAGGAAGTGAAGAAATAAGCTTTAGAAAACATGTTTTGGGCCACCCAGATAGCTCAGCAGATTAAAGCGTGGGCTGGGGGTTCAATCCTCAGCCTGCTGTGCAGGCCCCATCCCTGGGGCGCGCTGAGGCTGCAATTGAGACTGGATGTGGTGGCACTCACCTGTAATCCCAGCTGTTAGGAGGCTGTAAACAGGAGAATCACTACTAGTCTGATCTAGTAGTGAGACCCTGAACACCCTGTAGACCCTTCCCTAAAAATAGAAAAGAAAGAAAAAATGTTTTTTAAGCTCTATTAGAGATTTTCTGAAGAAAGAATATAAACATGATCAGTGTTACACAGGTAGTTTTGGCTATTCCCTTCACCAGTGTCTATGCTCCTAACTTTGAGGTATCCCATAAATGGTTTGTTTTACCTTTTTTATACTAGGCATTTTAATTTATTTTTTATATGCACCTCTTTCCATTTCAGAAAATTATACTTATTTGGTAGTGAGTTCTCTGAATAGATGGCAGGCTTGGCTAGAGACAGGTGTTGTGTGTGTGTGTGTGTGTGTGTGTGTGTGTGTGTATTTCATGAAGAACAGATGCTATAGAATTAATGACTTTTGTATGTGGGAGTAGCTGCTAATAGTAAGGAAAAATCATGATGGGTTTCCAGACTAGTTATTAAAATCATCAGTGAGATTGTAAAAGTTAATGATTCTGGGACTTTGCCTTAGACTTTGAATTAAGGATATTTAGGGATTCAGTATTCTGTATTTAAAAAATAATTTCTCATGTTTCCTTTGTATCAGTTGGGTTTCATTTTTTTATCTTGATTTTGGGAACCATATGTAGGATTCTTTTCACTAAGTTTTTTTATTGTAGAACTATTGGTGCTTAAATCACTTTAGCAAAAGAAAATGTTAATGCAAAGTTACTTGGAATCTGAACTGCCGTGGACTAAATAATGTGATGGATCTTCTTTTTCCCAACCATTAGTCTTTTGACTTTTTAGAGCTCAGTTGCTGTATGTGAAGTTTCTGGGAAAAACCAGAAATTCTTAGTAATCTATAGTGCTAGTCTTAGGTATACTTCTGTTGCTCTAAGCACCTTTTTGACAAGAGATGAAGGACTTTTAACATGCTGCTTATAGTATGTTAATACTTTAAAATGCAATAGAGAACATTAATTGGTAAGAGAATTATGGAATGATAATTTGGTGTACTAAGTTTTATAATGCAGCTCACGATTGAGCTAAATGATTACATTAAGTAAAAAAAGACTGGCTATAGTCTTTTAATGTTTCTGGAAAAGATACATCAGTTCCAACTTTGGGCCTCTGTTAGATTTCTTAGTAGAGTTTAAGTAATACAAATATGTATTTTATTAAACCATGAGCCTTTCTCACTAATTAGAAAATCTATAATGGATCTTATTTATCCAGATTACATTAGAATTCCCAATATATGATCTAGTAACTAGTGATTTAAGGGATAATTATTAAATAGAGAACAAATGGAAAGCTGGGTTGCAATCAAATCTTTTAGATTTGTTAATATACAAAATTGACAGATTTAATGGATAATGCAGTTTGATGAAATTATCCTTTCTTTTCTTTTTTCTTCCTTTCTTTCTGCTTTTCTTTTCTGTCTTTTTTTTGCTATGTAGTTAAGGCTGGCCTTGAACTTACTATGATATAGTCCAGGCTGGCCTCAAATTGTGGCAGTTCTCCTGCCTCAGCCTCCAAGTGCTGGAATTATAGGATTTAAAGGACTGGGCCATCACACCTAGCCCCCCACTTTTGTACTTTATCTTAGTTTAAATATATAGGAAATGTCCCAGAATTTACATTATACTATATATATTCCCTGTCTTCAAAGGTATAGTTTCTACCTTCAAAGTTAGGTATAGTTTATACCTTCAAAGGTATAGTTCTACATGTCAGCCAGGATTTGTTTTCTAGATCCATTAATTCTATTTTTGTCTTTTATTGTCATGCACAGCAAACATGTGCATGCATGTCACGTGTTATTGCACAATATAGTCTTTAAATAGCTGAATAGTTATTCTGTAGGAAGCCATTTCTTTCTCATGATAGTTTCCTCGTCTTCACACTCTTCACATTTATTTGTTTTAAAGTAGTTCAGTTTTTAAATGACTTTTCATATTAACTTTCAGAACAGAACCTAATCCTCAGGTATATTAAGACTAATGCAAACATGTAGTTATTAAGTAAAACACCCAAAGTTTGTTTAACCAGACAATGAGGGGTTTAGGATCTCCTCTGAATAGTAAGCTCAGTAGACTTTTCACTGTTTTCTCAACATTTTCATACTCTTTGAAAGTTGAGCATCTATGTCTTCTGTTTACAAAGAGGAAAACGAGCTGCCCCATCCTTTGTGCACAAACTCAGGTTTGTCTGGACACACATAGAGATTAGCAGAGCCTACAAGGGACAGGTGATTGTTTTGTGTTTCTGTGAAAGTTCTAGGTTACACCGGGGAAAAAATTCAACAAAGACATTTGCGGTATATTGAAGCTTAGTTCTCAGAGTTTTATTATTATTGCTTACTGTATTTCAGGAGATGTGGAAAAATTCTTGGTACAGCAGAATGTCTCTTTGATATCGTTTCCTAGTGTTCTTTTTCTCCTTAGTGGCTCATGTCAAGAGTCCTAGAGGAAAACATTATTAGTCAATACATGCCTGTTTACCTTTTATTATATACTAGGCTTTGGATATAGAGGGGGAGCTAGCTAGCTGCCTGGCTCCCAACCCCTTTTTCCTTCTCATCAAACCTGTGGTCTTGAACATGCTGGCCAAGTGCTCTGCCAGTGAGCCACATCCCTAGCCTGAGGGTTACCTTTCACTTACTGATGAAGAGCATGTGGAACATGAAATAGAATATGAGAAGGAGCTTGGAAGTGGGAGAGAATGCACAAGTGATCCTCTGTATCTCCATGTTCTGCATCTGTAGATTCAGCCTGTCACAAAAAGATTACATCTATAGTGAACATGTACAATTTTTTTTGATCATTATTCTATAATATAGTATAGCAAGTATTTTTATGTCATTTATATTGTATTAGATATAAACAAGATGAGTTAAAGTGTATAGGAGAATATGTGAAGGTTATATGATAATGCTATGCCATTTTACATAAGGGACTTGAACATTTCCAGATTTTTTTTTTTTAATACATGAGAAATGATAGAACTGCTCTGTAAATACTTAGGGATGTGTAATCAGATTCAGAAAGAGAAAATACGATTGTTAACTCTACAGCCTATATCAAGGAAGTGGAAAAGTCTAAATTACAATGTGTAGAATCCATGGAGAACACACACACACAAAAGTAACACTGGCATGCAGAATTTGCTATACTGTCTACTTGCACCAGTGGATGGAACTGTTCATTTTATGTCTTTACTGAGCACTGATCAAAAAGCTCAGTACCTCAAAACAAAAAAAGAGTACATAAATAAAGGACCATTTTGTTATAAAAAAAATCTATCTATGTATACATAAGATAGGATAGCTATAAAGCTGTTTTATTTCATTCATTGAGGGGAAAGATTTGTAGTAATATTGTTTTAGACAACATATCATGTCTGCATCTTGTCCTTTGCATGACTACTACAAAGACAATATTAAATGTATCAATTATTGTAACTGTCCTCCTAACCTATTTTGAAACTGTTTCATTGCTATTTTATTTTTTTCTCATTAAAATGAATTTTTTAAAAAGCTCAGTACTGAAAATAAGAGATAAGTAAAGCAAGATCTTGAACCTCATTTTAAAATACAGAAATAAAACAAGTGTTTGAACCTCTGTATTGTAGAAGAATTAATACTTTAAAAGTATATTGATGAATAAGCAGTACCCACCAACATACCTCCCAGATCTAGAAAAATCATTCCTAAAATTTATTTGGAGCCAGAAAAGACCTAGAATAGCAAAGGCAATCCTGCACAACAAAGACAAGGCAGGAGGCATTACAATTTCTGGCTTGAAATTATACTACAAAACTACTGTGATAAAATCAGCATGGTATTGGCAACGAAATAAACCTGAGGATCAGTGGAATAGATTAGAAGATGCAGAGGCCTCTACGAACATGCTCAGCCACCTGATCTTCGACAAAGGGGCAAAACGCTTACTGGAAAAAGATAGCTTCTTTAAATAATGGTGCTGGAAAAACTGGCTCTCTGCATGCCAAAAACTAAAACTTGACCCAGGTCTATCAC
>NDGN011449874.1:0-13642 GCA_002564285.1 Tympanoctomys barrerae
AAAAAAAAAAATTGACACAGTCATCCTGTGCTGCCTAGGCTTCAGTTGCTGCAGTCCCCTGGGCAGTGACCAACAGTAGCAGGCGGGTTGTGAAGCTAAAGAGCTTTCTTTTTACAGAATCGGGGATTGAATTCAGGTCCTTGCGCTTGCCAGGGAAGTGCTCATTCCACTGAGCCATCTCCCTGGCCCTAAGAACTTCCTTGTAGACAACAAAAAAGAAGTCAGCAAAATCATGGTTCATCGCTGGGGGAGGGGTGGCCTTGCAAGTACCAATGGGGCTGCTGGTCCCCAGGCTGGGCAGAGGAAGACAGGGAGGTGGGACCCAGCCCTCCTAGCTGCAGGGCAGGATAGGTGGGCTGAAACTGAAAGAAACCCAAAAGAGAGTTCTAAAAATCTCAAAAGATAGGGGCTGGGGAGATAGCTCAGTTGAAGAAGCGCTTGCCTGGCAAGCGCAAGGGCCTGAGTTCAATCCCCAGCAGCTCAGTAGTAGAGCACTTGCTAGTGTGCAGAGGCTCCTAGTCCCATTCCTCTGCTCACCAACAAAACAAACAAAAGTTAAGAAACAAGCAATATCCAAGCTATGGCGTGAAGGGAAGGAGGGAGAGAGGCCGACAAATGAGCACCTGTATGGTTAGATAGCGATTCCTTCTGATGTACTATGGCACAGTCAGCTGGCTGCAGACAATGGAAATGTCCGTGTGTGGCAGAAAGCTAAAGGAGCTTGAATGCTTTTACAGTAAAGGAGTGACCAGGGTGCGAGGAGAGAGATGTGTTCGCTCTGATTTCAACACCGCACAATGCACATATGTGCTGAACCATCCTGTGACACCCTAGCAATGAATACAGTTTTGTTAATAATAAAAATGAGTCCAGCGTCACCTGCCTCTTGGAGTCCCTGGCGTGAAATGAGAGTGCCAGGCTTCACAGTGCTGCTTCCTCCGCACCTCTGTGAGCCTCGAGGGGCCACCGGAGACCACCGGGATCCACAGAAGCAAAGGCTCCTCAGATGAGGAGTTCGACAAGGTGTGAGAGAAAGTGTGTTCAGTGGGCAGAGCCGGCCCCTCTATCCCCCAATATTATCTCCCGATCTGTGAGAGCCCTGAGCTGCACCCAGGCAGCGCTAGCCCAGCAGGGCATCATCCGGCTTGGCTGCTGGGGCCAAACATGGAGCCTGCCCACGGGGCCTCCCTTCCCACCAGCTCAAGCGCTGACCTTCGCCCTTCTCTCCAAGCCACGCTTCTCACACACAGAATGAAGCTGTCCAGCTGCCTGGACTCATCGCATCCCTCCCTGAACTAACAGACTCTTACCTGCATGCCACTATCCCCTCCTGGGACACCTGTTCCGTTGCATCTGACCTTGTGGATTTAAAACTTTTTTTTCTGTCCTCGCTGTTATGTCAGGAGAGCTTCTGTATGTACAGCAGTACCGAAATTCGAACGCTCAAAACATATTTGTTAACATTTACAGCAGCAAATATAATGAATTGGAGGTGGGGCCGAGTCTTGTCAGTGGGCCCAACCACTTGTCCGGGTCTGGCTAGGCTGCTAGACGTCCCACGGGCTGGGCCTGGACCGAGCCAGGTGGGACCCGAGTCCGCTCGGAAACTTTCGCCGGAGTGGCCCCGCCCACCAGGTGCCCAGGAGCCTCCAGCTCTGGAGAACAGCCAGCCTCAGCAGGCGAGGCGCGCCGTGATTGGTAGAAGTTCAGGTTGATTGGCGAGCTCTCTGACCACTCAGCGAGCTGAACCAGAGCCGCGCCCCCGAAGCCGCAGCAGGAGTGGAGGGCTGCCGGAGGCCCCGCCCCAGCCCCGCCCCCCGGCGCGCAGGGCAGAGCTCGCCGGCTTCCACTTCGGCAGCTTTACTCGCTGTGTGCGGTTCTCCTCTCCCGCGCGTTCCGCGGCGCCCGAGCAACTTTACGGCGCTCCTGGAGGCCCGAGGGTGTTACAGCCCCGCGCGGCCCATTCGCGGCTGGTGAGTGCTTCCGGGCAGGGGCAGGCCTTGAGCTGGTTGCGGGTAGTGCGCGAGGGCTGAAGAAGGTCCCGATTGCTGGGAGGCGCCGCCCGCCGCGGGCCTCAGTGTCCCCTTCTGAGTTGATGGGTGGCCGCACCCATGTCCCTGCAAGTTCTAGAAGTTGCGGGGCCCGAGTACCGCTCGTTCCCCGGTGCCCGAAGTGATCGCTGCTTGCGTCTCCCGGAGCGCGCGCCCCTCGCCCAGTCCGGGCCCCGGCGTCTCGGGCCCACGCCCCCAGCACCGGCACGCCCGCGACATCCCCCTGAGGGCGGGGAGAACGGTCGGACAGAGGCCAGCGGCGCGTGGGCTGGGGCGGCGGGCGGCCGGCGGGCACACCGCCCGTGCCTCCTCCCCCCAAGTTGCCCTGTCATGCCCTGCCCCCCGACAGGCTGGGGGACCCAGAGCCGCCTTAGAGCCCACCTGCTTGCTGGAAGGCACCGGGCCCCAGAAAGGGCTGCGGGGCAGATGGGATTCAGTACTCCAGGGGCTGGGCCCGCCTGAAGCCCCTCACCTACCTAGAGGCCATGTGGCAGTTCCTCTCTTCCTTGGGGCACCCCTGGGTACAGGGGGGAAGACAGAGCAGCCCTGGACTCTGCCTCGTGTAACCCAGTCTAGTAGGACCTGCCCCTCCGATGACCCGGCTCTGGTATGGACCCCGCCCTCGGGAATTTAACTACAGGTCCAGTAGGTGCAGCTTTCCGGAGGATCCTGCCCAGTCTTCTGGGTGTGCGAGAGCAGTGTCCCCTCACCCTTTCTTGTAGGTGATGTTAGGGAATTCCAAGGAACCGCACCCCCTCCTCATCTTTAGCCCTCTCAGCATCTGGGGTAGGAGTTACAGTCCCCAACTGTTGCCAAAAGCCTGAGGCTCAGGGGCAGCACAGGAGGAGGTGAGACCTGAGACATCTGGGACCCTAGCAAGTGCGCCTGCCCTCACCTGGGACAATGACCCTTGGCATTTGGCCGAGGGCTCTACGGTTTGTAGAGGCCTTCGCTTTCTGCCAGGATCCATCACTCAGAGCTACTGTGCCCCATGTTCCCTGGGCAGCCTACAGCCCAGACAGCCACCTTATCCTTTGTAAAGGGGCCCAGGGAGTCCTTTGCCACTGAGCAGGAATCTGGGAGGGGTTCCTTTATACGCCACCAGTTTTCTTTGTGCCTCCCACAGACCCTGGCAGGGCTGGCTGGGAGACCCCCGTCACCTCTGTTCCCATGAGGAAGAGTGCTGTAGTCCTCCAGCTCTGGCTGCCCCTGCCCTTTCCAGGCCAGGGCTGGACAGGCCTTTAGGGCTGGTCACAGAGGGGGACCCAGTCCAGTCTTGGCCCCCAGAAATGCTTACACTGCGTGTCAGGTGCCAGATGGGGCCGCATTGCCGCTGGTAGGTAGACAGGGTGCTGTGTTCTGTGTAGGACGAGACTTCCCTCCTCCCTCCCCACCTGAGGAAGTAGGATGCAGCCCCAGCCACAAGCCAGGCCACCCCCAGTGTCTTGTTCTTCATGGTCATGGGAGCAATGGCTTCGTTTTCTTCCATACCTCACAGTTTGTGTTTCTGACCTGTCTCTGCTCCAATGCCTGCCCTGACCCAGGACCCTCACCTCTCCCTGGACGGTCCCCAGCCCTCTTAAGATCTCCCCCATAACATCTGAACTGCAGTCAGCCAGGATGAATCTTAATTAGCCATCCCTTGGCCTGTGGGCAGGCATCACCCAGGCCTGGTGTAGCATCAAGAACCTGCTGTGCATTCCCTGAGCCTCTCTTTCCTGAGCCCCCTCTCCAGCAGGTACATCCCAGGCCCCTACAGCTTTTGGCCACATTGTTGACTCACTGTCCCTGTGCCCCCTCTTCTCTTGGGCACATCCCCTCAGCCCATGCCTGCTAATCGGCAGGCCTGGTTCTGCTCTCTGTATTCCTGTACCCCTTGCCACATTAGTAAGGCTGGAATGTTCCTTGGTTCAGCCCTTAATACTCTTGGGCAAAAATAGGTACCTGAGAGCTCCCAAGGGCTTTGTGCCCTTGTCTTGAGCCCTGCGCCAGAGGCCCAGGTTGGGCCGTGCCAGAGGGGGCACCACAGTCTGAGGACTTGCTGGGCCCCCTTCCTTAGTGCTTGGTAACAGGTGGGTTTTAAAATAGCACTTTGCTGTATTTCTGGGGGAAAAAAAACATTGTACATTAAAGAGAATCAGAGAAATAGAATTTTATGAGAATAAAATAAAACCACCTATAATCTTTACCCAGAGACAGTGAGATGAAAATGGGGGAGCGGGATTTTCTGCTGTGTGTTCCTGCAGGTAAATTTGCTTTCAACCTAAACAGAGCCAGGATAATGTCTTATACTGCTTTAAACTCCGCCAAGCAGTGTCATGTGAGTGTTTTCCCTGTCCTTCCTGCATGAGGTCACGTTTAGTGCCGGTGGATGCTATGAATTTCATTAGCCTTCCCTCTGCCAGTGCCACGGATGCCACTGCAAGGGATACCTCATGTGTGACCCCACAGGTGTCTCGGTGATGCCCATGCCGGGGTCACAGAGGTGGAATCTCTGGTCATCTTGGCTTCTAGCGCTGAGGTGGAGGGGTGCTGCCTTGCAGAGCAGATGGAAGCGCTGGCCCGGGCAGTGAGCATGGAGCATTCCGGGTGGAAGGTCACATGTGGTCATTTCTGCTGCATGTCTCAGTGGCTACGTGTCCACAGCAGCCCTCTCTGGGAGTGGTAGCTCCTCAGCTGAGCTCCTTGGTGCGCGTTTATGTTTTGATGGGATAAAAATATGCCTTGGCACTCACAGGAAAAGAATGCTGGACATTCGTAGTTTGGGATCTTACACAATGGCATGCTCTCCCCCACCTTGCTGGCCATCGGGGGCTGGAGACCAGGGTGGGAGGCCAGAGCCAGGGTGACAAGGGCCTTGTTCTGCAGGGATGCCTAGGTCATGGAGGGGGGTGGGGGACGACGGCTCACGTAAGGTCTGAGGCCACAGCAGTCCCTGCTGGCGCTGCCTCTGCCTTGAGTCGCTGCCATCAGGACTCAGTAGCACTGGTCAAGAAGGAGGGAGTGGATGCAGACCCTTTCTCCACGGGTTCCTCCTGATCTTTGGTGTCCCTGTGACCAGCCATGGCCAGGACCAGCTTTGTCCTGAACTAACAATCTCTGAACCAGACCATCTTGGCTGACCCTCAGGGAACTGGAAACTCATCCCTTACTGACCAGAGGTTTTGCTCTAAGCGGTTTCACTTTGACTGTGACAAGATATGCTTGGTGCCAGATCTGTTTTTTTCCTGGAACTGTTTGTGTTTTTTTAGCTGGAGTTTTCTTCAGTGCCCCGCAGTTGGCAGTGCACTTTCTCCTCCATCTCACCCACGGCCCCTTAGCATGCACATGTGGAAGGGGTGAGTTGTCCAGTCTTACAGACGGACACTGATTACTGAGATTAGTAGGCATCCACAATGCTGTGGTGATAAAATTGTGTCCCCTGGTCAGAACAGTGCTGTCCCTTCTGCTGCCCCAGCAGCGAGATGGCTGATGGAAGAGGCCTGGGCACTGTGTGTTACCAACACACAGGTAAGGGGTCAGTGTCCTGACATTTGGGGGTGAGGGGATGGGGTCAGAGGCCAGTGTGGAGTTGGAGAGGCTCATTGGTCACAAGTGCATTTGCTCAGACTTTGGACCTATTCAGCCCTGACCCTGTGAGCTCTTTGGCCTTGAGCAGGTCTCTCACCAGTCTGGACCTCAGTTTTGTGGCCTGTGAGATGGGTTGGCCGTCCAGGGCCAAACAGTTGCTCTGCTCAGAACACTGGGATGACATCATGCCTGCTGGGGGGGGGGGAGCTGTGGAAAAGTTCGTGTGATGTGCTGAGCCAGAGCCCTTGGTGATGACTGGCACCTTCCTGCCAGAAGTCAGGATGCGGTACAGGGAAGCTGCCCTCTGCCACTGTTCTGGGGCAGGGGCACCATGGAGAGGGCAAGCTAGACTGTGGTCTTGCCACCCGGCACAGCTGTGGCTCTGTGTAGCTGGCTGTCCTGTTCCACTCTCTGTCCTCAGCTGGCTGTGGGCTCCCGGGGTCTGTACTTGCCTCTCAGTGGCAAGGCTTGCAGGAACCTGCTGTTAGCAGGCAGTGCCAGGCCTGCACTGATGCAGAGATGCACCATGCCTGGACATGCTTTCGGGCTTAAGAGAGCCCCTGCAGGGCTGTTTTAAAATAAGGGCTCAAAAAGGAAAACATTTACATGAAAGGAAAGGCTCCGAGGGAGGAATGTCCCGATGGAAATCTGTACCGCTCTGGACGAAAATCTGATCTAGAGTAGAGCAGGAGGGAGTCACTGTCCCTGGCCCTTTGGGGGATGGGGTGGCGGTGGCATCCAGAAACATCCAGCATGCCCACTTGGGCCAGGGCAGGGCTGGGAGAGGGGCACCAGCCACCTCACACAGTGCAGCATCTGGTCTTGCTGTCTATGGAGGTGCGGCCGGGACACGGGCTGCTCGGCCGGTGTGGGAATCACCTGGTTGCGTGCCTTAGTTTCCCCCTGTGATGAAGAGGACAGAGCATGCAGAGAGTCCTTGGGGAAGCTGCGTCTCCCACGCCTTATGTGTAGGTTCCAACACTTCGGGGCTGGGGCCCTGGAGGCTGATCCAGGCCCGGGATCCTCCAGAGCTTTCTGCTTCATGGTCCACAGCCCACGGTTGCCGTTAATCAAGTGGACATGGTGTTTTCCGTGTCACCCCTGGTGACTGGCCAGTTGCGCCTTGTCCTAGCTGGCCAGGTCATCGACTGTGCTCTCTGGTTTGCTCCAGAAGTCTCTTCCTGTGTCACCACCACGCTGTGTATTCATTTGCTCTTTAGCATGTGCTGACGGTCCTAGAACTTTCGCCCTGTGCAGGGCCTTGTGAGAGGTCCTGGGGCCAGCAAACTGGGGGGTAATCTGGACTTCTTCATGGCTGTGTGCCTCGACTCCCCACATCTCTGTCACATCTGTTAGCTTGTGCTCTGTGTCAGGGTATTTGCTTCCCAAATCCCCTGTGAGAAAGCACCAGAGCTTGGTAGCTAAAGCGACAGAAATTCATGCTTCACACAGAGCAGCCAGGGACTGGTGGTGGCCGTCAGCACTTGGCACCTGTCTCTGTGTCTCTTACAACAACACAAGTCCCTGAATTTAGGCCCTCCCAAGTCCAGAATGATCGCATTTCAAGATCTTCAACTTAATTGCATCTGTAAAAACCCATTTTTCCAAGTAAATTCACTTTCACAGATGCTGGGTGACAGACCACTGGGGACCCTGTTCTGGTTACAGCTGGTCCTGAGCTCAGTGCCCTGTCAGGGTTATCTATGTGAGTCTCAAGCATTGTCTCCCCATTTCTCAGGCATGGACACGTGTGTGGCTTCTCCTGGGGAGGTGGGGGCATAGGGCCTAGGGCGACCATGCCTCAGTTTCTGTAACCTGGGGCTGGCCCTGCAGCACAGTCAGGTTCACCATGCCAGAGTGCTTGTCAGCCCTGCCCTTCTCTGCTTTTTTTTCTTATTGATTGATTGGTTGGTTGGTTTATACGGGCTCTCACTATGCAGTTCAGACTCTAGTGATCCCCCTGTCTCAGTTTCCCTTGCACTGGGGTTACAGGTGTGTGTGTGGCACTATGCCCAGTTTTGGGCTGGCACAGCATACGGTACTGGGGATTGAACTCAGGACCTTGCACCTGCCCTGAAGGTGTTTAGACCACCAAGCTATCTCCCCAGCCCTAATTTTTTTTTCCTTCTTTTTTCTTTTCTTTTCTTTCTTTCTTTTTTTTTTTTTTTTTTTTAACAGTCTTGCTATGTAGTCCAAGCTGCCCTTGAACTCACTATAGCCCAGGCTGGCTTCATACTTTTGGCCATCCTCCTGCCTCAGCCTCCTGAGTGATGGGATTTGGAGTCTGCACCCAGACACAAAAGCTGAGCAGGCTGCATTTGGAGCCCAGCATGCATCTGACCCTCTGTTCTTCCCACAGGCAGGATGGACTCCAGCACCCCTCCGCTGAGCCCTGCAGGCCCGCAGTCCCCACCAGCACTGCAGCCCCAGGCTCGGGCTCGGCTCAACGCCACTGCCTCAGTGGACCAGGAGAGGAGCGAGGCACCCCGAGCCCCAGGACCCCAGGCTGGGCTTGGCCCACGTGTCGGAGAACCAGCTGCCCCACCCGAGCCCCTGGTCCCTCGTGCCAGGAGCCGAGAAGGCGTGGACAGAACGGGTAAGGGGCTGGCCAGGAAGCCGGCAGCCATGCTGGTCAGTGAACAGGCAGGGGTGTCCCAGGGCAGGGTCCCCTGAAACCCACAAAGCACATAGACATCAGCTATAGGGTCTCAGCGTGCAATGAGTCTTGTGGGGGCTTCTGGGGACCCCAGTACCAAGATCTGCTGGGCACTTGCCAGAAATCCCGCTTCTCCTCCCAGGACGGCATTAACTGGGCTCCACGCTCTCCATGTCCCCACGCCCATTCAGGGACCCCTGCCCAGATGTCTCCCGCTCGGGGCTCTCCTGCCTCCGCTGCCTTCTGACCTGAGCTCCAGCGTGCTCACGTGTGCATGCACACTCACCCAAGCAGCTGCACCCTTTCTCTGTGCTGCTGCCTGCCGTTCTGCACCTCAGGGTTCTCACAGGAACAGTGCCTGCCTGTCGCACCTGACATTGGTTTCACACCTCCTGTGTCCCCATGCCAGGCAGAGAGGGATGGTCAGTCAGCACACAGTGTGGCCAGGCAGAGAGGGGTGGTCAGTCAGCATACAGTCAGCTGAAACAGAGAGAAGGGCTAGGCAGAGGGCAGAGGGCAGAGGAGCTAGCAGGCTTGGGGCCACGCGCCAGGGGATGAAGCAGGGTGCAGGAGGCGGCCCCTCGGTGCAGGGCTGGGTGTGCGCAGGCGTGGGCTTGCTGCTGCAAGTCCCTGTCTGGGTATTGTGGCATTGGGCCACTCTACTCCAGTCAGTGCCACTGTCCCCACGCTGTGCACACTGTACAGTCTGCTCTCGGGACAGTGCTCCACGCTGCATGGCATGTGCATGTCGCAGTGGAGGGTCGTGTTTCCACGAGGTCCTGGGTGTGGTCTTCTCTCCCCAGGAGCTCTGCAGTGCCAGACTACGTGGAGAGGGAGACCCATGACCTCCGTGTCCCCTCCCACTCCCCATGTGCTGGGACTCCTCTGTCACTCAGGCAGGTTGTTGAGAGGCTGCACTTGCGCCCCAAAGGGGGTGTGCATGAAGGGATCCTCGTTGCCATCGTGGGTCCCCTGCCTCGTCACCTCTCACCAGCTCATGTCAATCCCATCGTCCATTTCCCTCAGTGAGGCCTGCATTGACCACCTCAGCCCCCACGGATGCTCCCAACCTATGGCATCCCCTGGTGCGTCTCTCTGTGTCACTCCTGCCCACAGGCCAACTCATGGCCCAGCAGGTCTGTGTGGGGACACTGAGGCCCAGGTCAGGACTTGGCAGTGCCCTACCTTGCCTGTCCCTGGCACAGCTGGCAGGGGTTCCAGTTCTGGCCGAGGGGCTCCTGCAGTCTTTGGGTTCCCTGGGATGATCGCCCTCTTCATCCCTTTGCCTCCAAGGTTACTGGGCAGGTGCAGGCCTGACTCCAGGACCTGGGCCTGGCCACAAGTGCCACCCCTGTCTGTCTGCTGCTCTTGGCTGTGGGAACAGAGGCTAGAGCTGCAGGGCTGGGGCTGAAGCTGGGTAAGCCTCCCGCCCTGCAGAGCGACTCTCAGGCTGAGCTTCAGATAGAAGTCAGGAAGCAGGTGTGGGCTGCATTTGGCTGTCCCCGAGGGCAGTGAAGAGCCAGCTGCCAGGGCTGGCAACCGGGTGTTCCGGCCCCTAAGACCTCTCCCCAGCCTGGCACTGATGGGGAGCAGCAGGCCCTACGCTGCTGGCGGGGACAGGGAGGACCAGAGCTTCAGCCAGAGTAAGCTCAGCTAATGCATGCACCTGTCACAGACGTGATGAGCACCAGTTCAGATGCCACTGGGGTACTTACACAGGAGAGTATTACTTGGCCATAAAGAAGCACGGAATTCTGTCACCTGCAGGATGATAGATGGATCCGGGAATCGTTGTGTCAAGCAGAATAAGCCAGACTCAGACAGACAGAAGTCACCTGTTGTCCCTCTTGTGTGGACTCTAACAGGTGACAGGGAGGCTAATTAGACAAGATGCAATAGGGAGACGGGCTGTAAGGTACGTCACGGGGATGGATATGATCAGAATAATCTGCCCAGGGCAAAACCATTCTCTGCAGAGCCAGGTAGAGCGTGAAAGACTGCGGGGTGGGGCCTGGGGGTGTGGCTCTGGTGTGCGCTTAGCTGGCAGGCAAAGGCACTAGCTCCTTGCTGCCCCAGCACCACAGACAAAGCAGAGAGGTCACAGAAACAGCAAGAAGGGCACACAGCTAAGGGGCGCTTCCCAGTCCCTGCAGTGGGTGCCTTCCATCTTTATCTGCTCTGACCAGCTTGCCTTCCGTCAGCCCCGAGGCAGGATTTGAAGCCAGTCTGTTCTGTTGCTTACACCGGCAGTCACAAGGTTAGACACTGGGCACACACCTGGTGCTTTGGTTGCTTGTGGCTGGGGAGCTCCATGGTGCAGCCTCAGGAAATGCATAAGCAGGCCAGGCCCAGGTGATGGCCGTGGTAGGCCAGGCCCAGGTGATGGCCATGGTAGGAGAGGCCTGGGTGATGGCCGTGGTAGGCCAGGCCCAGGTGATGGCCGTGGTAGGAGAGGCCTGGGTGATGGCCGGGTAGGCCAGGCCCAGGTGATGGCCGTAGTAGGAGAGGCCTGGGTGATGGCCGGGTAGGCCAGGCCCAGGTGATGGCCGTGGTAGGCCACGCCCGGGTGATGGCCGTGGTAGGCCAGGCCTGGGTCATAGCCATGGTAGGTATTGATAGGGGCTAAGACCCAGCCCTGTCCTCCTGGAATCCTGGACAAGTCCCTGTCTCCTGGAGGCTAAACCTGTGCTGGCTTTGGGGTGTAGCTCCTGGGGCTCCCAGGGGACCTAGGCACTCCTTGGGCACCAGAAGGCTGCCCAGAGGAGGTGACCCCTGCCTGTGTCCTGCATGGGCAGCAGGACTAGGCTGGTCTGTGGTCCCTTTCTCAATGAAGGCAGCGGATAGGTTACCACCTGTGCTTCATGTCCTGTGTGTGACTGGGGCCATCTCCTGGCACATGGGAACCTGTGTGGGTCAGGCTAGAAAGGGTATCCTTGTCAGGGAGCAGAGATGACCAGGCCTCATGGAGAATGCTGGGCCCTGGGCCCTGCGGGCGGTGTCCTGAGCTGGCAGTGGGGGTATGCTCCTCTGCACCAGGTGTAGGAGGGTGGGCACTTAGGACCAGAAGTGAGCAGGCCTGAGGGTCAGGAACACGGAGATGAAGCTTGGGGGGTTCCAGTCATGGCATAGAACGACAGTGATGACTCACGAGCTTTGGCCTGTCCCAAGCTGGGGCCGGCAAGGCTCCTGCAGACAGCATCCAGGACCTTGGGAACCTTGGCCATGTGCCCTTGCAGTTGTTACTTTAACCTCCTGCTTATATTCTAAGCTCCCAGTGTTACCTCCCCAGGAAACCTCTTGGTGCCCCAGCACCCACGTACACAGGATGTGGTGCCCATGCTGTCCCAAGGGCAGTTCTCTGAGCTCCTGGTGCTCAGGCTGGCCCTGGGCCAGGGCTCCATCAGTGTAGTGGGAGAGCGACAGGGCCAGGTGGATGACAACCACCCAGCCAGGACCTGGAGGACTGTTTGCCTCTGTTCCTGCCCCAGGTCTCCGCCTCACTGTGTCCCTCACAGGGACCAGAGTCAGTGTCACAGAGGCTGGTGGCATGCCCCGAGCAGGATGGCCCTGGGTATCCCGTATGAAGACTCCTTTGCTGACCCCATGTCTCTGGGCAGGGCCCTTGGTGGCCCTGGAACAAGAGCCCAGCCACACGCAGGGCCCTCTCTGGCCTTCACACCTTCCCGTGCCGCAAGCCTGGGTGCTAGAGGTCAGGACCACCAGGGTGAGCGCCCGAGGGACAGCCGTGGCGTGGCCTTCAGGGGCTGCACAAAGCCCTGTGCTCTGGTAAGAACATGTGACCTGCAGTTGGAACCCTGAAGAATTCAGCATAGCTGAGGCCACAGCGACTGGGCAGAAGTTGCTGGCTCGGTGCCGGCTGTGTCTGGGGAGCTTAGCACAGGACGTGTTGCTGGGTCAGCAGCTGGGGCTCCCTGTGTGGCATGGGGCACCCCCACGGAACCCACCTTCTTTTCTGCCGAATCCATGCTGCAGCCAGGGCACTGAGCTTGGCTGTCCAGTAGCCAGGCCGAGGGTGGGCTGCGCCTTGGATGCGTTGGGATTTGGAGGACAGGCGGAAGCTGTGAGGGCTCTTGGCTGCCCCTCCAGTGCTAGGCCAGAAGCTGGGGGACATAGATGGGCAGGGCAGACCAGCCTGCGAACCAGCTGGTGCAAGAATCGGCTTCCTCAATCAAAGAGACTAGTAACAGTTACGTTTTTAAAAAATTCTATTGTTGTAATCCTCGTTGTCAGGAAATTGATGGAGTGACTTTATGCTTTGGACACTGGGGTGACTTGGGACAGGAGAGCATAGCACAGGACATGTGGCGCTCAGACCGTTGGCCTGGAAACTCACCTGACCTCTGCTGGAAGAATAGCTTCCCCAAGAAAAGAAAGGATGCCGGCGAGATAGTGCGCACCTGTGAGATGGAAGCCAGAGGCAGTGTGTGACCACGCACTGGTGGGCACGTGAGCGGGCTCACAGACACCCACAGAACCACAAACACGGTTCCTGCTGCGTGGGGTCCGTCTAGGCGGTGGCCCAGGTTCCAGCAGCTCTCGCAGACCAAGCAGCTCGCCTTCAGAGGACGCATTGTGATGACGTCTACGCGAGCTGGGACCTCCGTATCCGCTGTCTCTGTGACGCACTCAGGAGCTGTGCGTTGGCCAGTTCTGTTCTGTGGGTCACGGGTTTCCAGACTACAGCCCCACTGAGAGCTGGCCTGAACCGAGGAGGGGGCAGAGTTGAGATGCAGGTCCACTTCAGAGCTGCTGGAGGTCAGGCGACCAGGGCGGATGACAGTGCAGACTCGGAAGGAAGCGCCCACCCTGTCAGCGCCTGTCCCAGTGCTCCTGGCCAGAGCTGTTTTGGTTTGGTTTTTGAGACAGTCTTGGTCGAGCTTGGCCTTGAACTCACTCTGTAGCCCAGTCTGGCCTCAAACTCACAGCAGTCCTCCTTCCTCAGCCCCCTGAGTGCCGGGATTCCACCTAGCCTGGGTTTTGCTGGGAGGATCAGCCCTAACTGAAGCCTGCTTCTGCCATGTCTCTCTCCGCTCCTCTGGGAGTGATAGCCCCCTGACAGTTCTGCTTGTTTATTCCAGGGTCTGTGAAAGGTGACATGGATGTCCCCTTTGAGGAAGTCCTAGAGAAGGCTAAGGCCGGAGACCCCAAGGCCCAGACCGAGGTGAGGACCATGGTGACTGGAGGGGAGGCCTGGGACATAGCCCCCACACAGCAGGCCTGGCTGAGGGCCCTCTGGATGTGGGAAGGGCCCGTGCTTAGGGACAGGGGGTGTGCCACCCCTTAGTGCTGGTCTGGTCTCCATGTCCTCTGTGTCATTAGCTGTATATGAGGGCCCTCAGGTGTG